>JACEVL010000869.1:137500-142500 GCA_020284085.1 Aporrectodea caliginosa
ATTGTTCATTAAGTATCTATAACATTTTGTTTTAAGTATCACATGTTTAGTTTGGTTGCTGTATTGGAGTAAATATTACATTGCATCATTATGCAGCACTACATATGCAGTATAAAGGAAAATGTAGTTGTAGTGTCTCAATGAACATGTTGAAAACAAACTTTAAGCAATTGTAATACGTATGTGCCAAATATTTTTTTACTTAATGAAACTTACGTTTGAGTGTATTGGATGCTTGAACAGTCTACGGGTAAAAGGCCGACTTTGTGAATTACCTATATCATTTAGTGTTTGTGCTGTTTTTATCAAATTTTTATTCAAAAAAAGTATAATGGTAAATAGTGAATGTTGTCACTAGATGACGTTAAACTGAAAATTAATAAATAATCACTTAAAAGAGTACAAGTAGAATAAGAATCTAACGTCATGATATTATTATAATTAAATTTGTATCGAATCATTTAACCACAGTGTGTGTATCACAAAAAGTAGGCCTAACCGATGCATTACTTTATGTCGTTTAACATTGAATTTTGTGACATTGTAAGGATTTATTTTGACACCTTTAAATGGTGTCGTTTGGACGTTAAATTTCTCGTTTTCATTGTATGGTATACATTGTGAATTGTCGTCAACGGCCTTTGATGTCATAAGGCGACGTTAAATCTTTGTGTAATAATAGCGCCCCAACCAGATTTCCCATTCAGAGGCGCTCCCGACTACTGCGCGAACGCTGAGTCGGAGTTTCACGCCGAAGCGCATGAGCAATTGCGAGTGAAGGACTTGCCCAGGGTCCCTACGCGGCGACTTTGAGGTGGATCCGAACCAGCAACCCTCCAGCTGCAAGGCACCGAACATACCCCTACACCACCGCGCCCCAGTTGTATTGTGATGTGTTGTATTGTGTGTTGTATTGTACTCCACGTTTATAATGCGACCGAGCCACCCGCAGTAAAGATCCGAGAAATTAATCTCTGATAATCCGACCCGACCGGGAAGCGAACCCGGGGCGCCGGCGCGGCGAGCGGGCACCAACCCACTCGGCCACTCAGGATCCTTAAGAGGTGTCTTAAATGTCAGCGTTAATTATTCAATAAATTTTAATTGTTTATTGTTTCTAACATTAGGACATTATCAACAACGTTAGAAGTGTCAGCGATTAACTTAAACTTTTAATGTTTATATTCGCCCCATAATTAAAAATGGAAATCGATAAGCGAGCTGTAATATGCCAAAAACTAATCTTTGTCGGCGGCAACGGCCTATGTTGTCATAAGCTGCCGTTAAACTGTGGATCCAATCCAATAAACAGCAGATATTTACACACCGCTCTTAAGTTCTTCAATAGCTCTATAAGTGAAAGTGAGGAACGGCGTTGAAGAGCAGTCTCTTACATACCTGTTTTAAGGTTTTTAATCGCCATATACATCGACGAAAAACAGTGTTTTCTACACTTCCTTTCAATTCTCTTAATCCCGAAAAGTAAAAGTGAAAGACTACGCAATACAGTCTCTTACACACCTCTTCTAAGTGCAGCAATCGCCTTATAAGTAAAAGTAGAAGACCAACGTCGTTGTATTCATCGGGATTATCATCTGATCACAAATTTGTCCTCGTCTCTGCAACTGGTTTCGTTTGATTGACGCATCAATGCGAGCCATGGCTTGCCTCACCTGGGGGCGGGGCATCAAAAAAGATATTTCTTATGGTATATATATGGCAATATATATATATAGTTCAGAATGCAGCAGCCAGACTTCTGGCTGACCTGCCGAAATATTCACACATATCCGACTACATGCGGCGTGAGCTACACTGGCTTCCAGTTGCTGATCGTGTTAAATTCAAGGTCGCTACACTGGTTTGGAAGGCTACGACTGGCACTGCTCCGGACTACATTGCTGAACTGTGCCTTCCAGTTGGCACTCAAACTGGTCGGCGGGCTCTCCGGTCTGCCTCGCGAAACGATTTGATTGTACCTTCGTTTCGAACCACCACCTGTGCTCGTCGGGACTTCTCGATTGCGGCGCCACGGATCTGGAATACTCTTCCGCCATCTGTGCGTGTCACTAATGCTTCATGTGGTTACATGGTTTTCTCTCGACTCTTAAAGACGCACTTTTTCAGCTGTTTGATGGCCACGTGTTGAGCGCTTCTGTGAGACTCTGAAGTGGCGCTATATAAATGTCTTGTTACATTACATTACATTACAATTATTCGATCCATTATCGCCAATGACGATTGACCACATGGGCACCCTCGCACTTGCGCATAGATAGAGACGAACTGGCGGACATATTGCTCACCAATCCAGCTCTAAATAGCACCCAGGGACGGAGACTTAGGGGGGGGACAGCGGGGACGGTCACCCCCCAAAACTTGAGGTGGAGGGGACGGAGCTGCTTATATCCCCCCAATATTTCTGAAATATTTCATGAATATAATAATAATAGCTTCGAGTGACAGCTGGTTCTTATCAGTTCTCAAATAATAGAGCAATTTTTTCAGATGACAGCTTAAAATGCTACCATTACATTGTGGAAATTCTAAAAATTTAAATAGGAGAGGGGCACATCCCTCCCCAAACCCCTCCCAAACTCAAATACGACTCAAACTACATGTGAGCTACGAGTGACAGCTGGTTCCTATCAGCACTCAAATAACAGAGCAATTTTGTTCAGATGACAGCTTAAAATGCTACCATTACAGTGTGGAAATTCAAAAATTTTTAGATGGGGAGGGGGCACATCCCCTCTCCAAACCCCTCCCTTGCTCGGCGCTGCGCGCCTCGCCGATCGTCCTTCGGCCGCTCCTTGACCGGTCCCCCCAAACTCAGGACCAAGTCTCCGCCTATGAGCAACAGGTGAGAGGAGGGGCAGGAAGAATGCTAACGCCTTCACTTTTCTCAGCTTCGGCATCGGTATTTGAATTGAAATCCACGACTTCCATGTCCATTACAGTTTACCGAACAGAGCGTCGTTGAACAACATGTAACCAAAACAATCGACTTATAATCTATACTTTCCCGTAAATCCGCCGCCATCCGTACTCTGTATTGCCAGTCCTAACACTGGACAAAGGAGGAGGGCGACGTTAATCGTCTTTCTTATGACACTGCGTCGTTAACTAGCAACTAGTAAACCGTGTACCTATAGGCCTACCTTTGGCAAGTTTTATACATTTTATTTCGTTCTATAAATAAAAGACCCACCAGCGTACCTCTTTTAAAACATATTTGATGATATATTAAAAAAAAGTAGATAAGCCATTTGCACACCTCTTTTAAGCAACAAATGACCCTACAAGTAAAGGAAGCATCGAAGTTCAGTAATTCGTCGTCTTTGGATAGATCGGGATTGAAAACCCTAACGGGGCAGAAATTTAATAATTTGAGATTTCCTTAGCCAACTCTGCTATGATGAGTACACTGACCGTGGACTGTCGATGGGAAGAAGACACGGCGAGGGAGAGAACTGGCCACCTTCCTCCAATGCCGAGGCTAAGTTTATGAAGTCACTAGACACTTCATACCCGCGGTTAACTTAAGAGACTGCTCCTCTTATCTTAAAGAACGCTGTCATAAGCTGCCGTTAAACTCTGGATCCAAAGAAGAGCTACTCTGCGTGGAATAACCTTTTGATGTAATGCACAGGAAGAACTACAAACTCCGCCACTGTTCTGAGGGCCGCGGGCGACGTTAATGATCTTTGCTATGACACAGTGTCGATAAACTGGAAAAAAACTCGGATGAACTACCTGCTGCAAAACAGTAGAATTTCTTTAGACTATTATTTTAAAACTATTATTTTAAAAATACGATGTGGCTGATTCATGAGGATAACATTTTGTAGTAGCAGGCGTTTGATCAAATCGCCCCCTTTAGATTAAAACGTTGTCAACCAATGCTATATTAATTTGGACACTGTAATCGAATACTTTGAGCGCTACATTTAGACACCTTTAAAACGATATTCACATATTCTATATAGAATTTTCAACTGCAGCCACGTGGTTAGACAATTCCGCCACTGATTGTACTCTGCTAGTACCAGTCGCAAGCATGAAAGAAGGAGGAGGGCGCCGCTAATGGTCTTTGTTACCACACAGCTATAGTCGTTAAACAGAAAAACCACCACCACATGTTTTGAACGCTGCTTTTAGACACCTTTAAAATCTAAACAAGCTATGCTATATAAACATGGGACTTCGCTTCAGGTGTCAATTCAGTTTAGCTATGCCGTCTCTGTTAAGACCGTGTTCACAGAAGCCTCTCAAATAATTACACGAATGAGTTAAACAAATGAGAATTATGCTGAAAAGTTAAGTATTCATGTATAGGCTGCATTTTTTCATCGGAATATAGAAAAACCAAGAACAGACCATTCACACCTCTTTTAAGGTTTAACTCGCAGTATAAAAGAAAATATACAACAACGTTAAAACCTAACTCCGCCATTGCTCGTAGTCCGTTAGTGCCAGTCCCATGCCTGGAGGCAGGAGGAGGGCATGGGACGCTAATCATCTTTATTATGACAGTGTCGCTAAACAGCAACTAACTAACTGCATACCTCTTTTAAGGTTTATTGTATCATATAAAAACAGAATTGTAGCAACCTTTTGTACACCTCTTTTAAGCATGAAATGACGCTACAAGTACAAGAGGCAACGCAGTCTCTTATGTGTGTTGAGACACCTATCATTTTCGATATGACGGCGTCGTTAAATAAACGATATTTAAAAAAAGTCTCTTATGTCCTCGGATCATTAGCAGCCATAAGGTGTTGTCAAGCAAAATATGTAGTAGATTAGCAACGGGGCATGAAGAGTGCTAACTCCGTCACTTTTCTCAGTTTCGGCATATGTAGCTGAGATGTCACCCACTTCCGTTACAGCTCCGTGAACAGAGTGTCGTTAAACAGCAACTTACTAAACCAGTCGACCTACAATCTACTTTCCTGGAAATCCGACACTGCTCGTACTCTGGAATTGCCAGTCCCAAG
>JACEVL010000869.1:147500-253683 GCA_020284085.1 Aporrectodea caliginosa
TCAAACAGTGAATATGACAATTCTTTGTAATTTATCATGCTACTGCGTTGATAATAAAAGATAACCGAAATCTCACCCGAGATTTTCAATCTATTACATTTAATTTTATTAATACAGCTTGAATGATATTTGTCACACATGTAAGTAAGACATGAAATTTATAATTTTTTAGTACATTTTACGGAAGTACGGTATTTGATCATTTCAATCACACAATACTATCATAATATATGCAAATATTTAGAACAGGACTCTAACATATCCACAGTATGTATTTATTATAGCACATCCACCAAAAGTCTAATAAAGTCGATCAGTTGGTTTCCCAAGCCTATATAGCGACTGTTGGCACAGCTTTAAAGGTGTTTAAAAAGAGCGCTCTATTCTCACACGCTTGCGCAGTAACTAGCCCTTAAATACGTCACAGATTATTTAGCGCAGAGGAGAGAAAGAGCACTGACGTCAATCAAATATAACGAGTCAGCATCACGACATTTCAAATTCTAGTTGAATCGTCTTAGGACGGGCAATCATCTTGGATATAATAATTATAATAATAATAATAATAATAATAATAATAATAATAATAATAATAATAATAATAATAATAATAATAATATAATTATAATAAAGTGCTTTCCAACACTTACTTTTAATAGTAATACTCTCTTTTAACAGTTATAACCTTGCTATAAAGGGAAGCAGTTCTTAAAATTTTCAGTTAGAAATCATCAACATACGCAGTGTTTCTTTGGAAGTACTGAACCAACACAGAGGAAAAAATCTAGAATATAACGCACGATCGAATGCTTCATTGAGAAGCTGGACATCTCCTAGGTCGACAATGGACATAATTATTACATTCAGCAAATATATATATATATATATATATATATATATATATATATATATTCGTTTTATTGATAAAAACAATCTGACAAAAACGCAGAAATGCTAACATGAGTGACAATGGATAATCAAAAGTATTAGAAAATTTTAAGATAATCTCTTACTTATTTTAATAAGTAAGTAATTGTAGCCTTTAATAGGCCTGCTCCATTCGCAAACGCACAATGGGATATAGAGATTGAATAGAAAATAAAACACAGAAGTAATAATAAGGTATAATAATATTAATAAATGCTGGACATGATAAATCCCAGAGTACATATATCTTTGGTGACATATATCGTAAGTGACAGCTAGACATCCCCGTCTGAAAAACGAACCATTTGACGCAGAGGATTCCGGAAGTTAGAATGACGCAGACAACAAAGATGGCGATCACCGTAACTATGACGACAGACGTTGATATAGAAACACAAAAGTCACAACTGAACGACGTTGTTGCATTTTATACCTCTCTGAAAACTACTCTTTTCAGCCGTGGTTGGGCCGGGAGCGCCTCTGAGTAGATATCTTGAAGGGGCGCTGTATCAAGTTTCATTGATTGATTGATTGATTGATTTTAATCGATTTAATACCCGACAAGTAAAACTCCACCACTGTCCGTAGACTGACAGTGCCAGTTCCAAGCCTTGACAGAAGTGGAGGGCGACGCTAATGATCTTTGTCATCATACAGTGTCGTTAAACTGAAACTGCTACTGTATGTAAAAGTGAAAAGTCGGCGCAAAGTAGTACTCTCTTACACACCTCTTCTAAGTACAGCAATCGCCTTATATGTTAAAGAATTAGACCAACGTTGTCGAATTCATCGACGATATCTATCACAAATTTTTCCCTCATCTTTGCAAGTGGTTTTCTTTGAGTGACGCATCAATGGAAGCGATGGCTGGCGCCACCTCTCTAACACCCATTCATTTGCGCCACCTAGGGTGCATCAAAACAGACCTTTCTGATGGTGTATGGGGCAATGATTCGATCCGTTATCGCCAACGACTAATGACCGCATCGAGGGAAACGAACAGGCGGACATCCTTGTCAAATCAACGCATAATAGGACCAGAGTACGGCAAATCGCTAACTATATATCGTGATCACATTCGCAGAAAATATTGATAAATAATAATATTAGTTTATTAATTCAAACTGACAAGTACGCAGTAAGACTACATGATAATTATAGTAGTAACAGATGCTATAACAAGTTTAACATGATAATTATACATGGAGTCGGCGAAGAGCAAGCTATTTATCGTGATCACTTTCTGTGAAAAATAATAATGAATAATGATATTAGTTTAATTATTAAAACTGACAAATACGCAGTAAGGATACATGATAAAGTAGTAACAGATGATACGAAGTTTAACAGGAGTTGAATTTAACTGTATGGCAACCTGCAAGGCGTCCATCTGTTCTACTGCTCACTTTACAATCGCTCCCTATAGGGAGTTGAAGTCTGAGTTAACCATATGGGGCTAGCGGGTATCGAACCCGAGTCCTTAAGATTTTCGTGCCAGCGTTAACACCATTCAACCATCTTCCCGCAGAAAGAATGGGAAATGGCAGAAGAATGGGAAAAGTCAAACAACGGAACGTCATACCGTCAAATCGAAACACCAGAGCACCGTGGTTAGGCCTAAGTTCAAGAATGACAGCCGTCGAAAGGTAGAATAGTTGTCTCCAGGTTCCGTTTCGGCAACGGCTACTCACCGAGCAAGCCTAGGCACGTTAGTGGAAACTGCGACACCTGTAAGCGTGCTACATTTCCTCAGTCAGTGCCATGACCAGGCCACCTGTAGAAGAAACTCCAAGATTCACCGCCAAAAAACTGATGAATGTCACTCTGACAATATTAACACACCCGAACAGACTATACCCAATGGACATCATCTACAAATATCTTAAAGATAATATTATATAAACGGCCTTGTAGAAAACAAACATGAATTTTTTAAACCAAAATTGTATGAACATTATGGACACCTCTTTTAAATGTGAAATCACCTTATAAGTTTAAGTTGCGAGTCAAAACTGCTAGATGTGTCGTCTCGTCAGCTACTGAAACTTATAAGATGTATTTACACTTAAAAGAGGTGTCTCTGGTAGTGCTAGTCCCAAGCCTGGATAAAGAAGGGTTACCAGTGTTACCACTCCTATGTTTTTCCTCCAAGATCTATGTTTTTTTGCTCCATCTATGTTTCTATGTTTTTTTGTCCGAAATCTATGCTTATCTTTCATGGAAGCTTTTACGTTTTAAAAAAGGTACTTTATCAGCAATTCCTATTGCATTACTTAAATTTGTTTAAGGCATTTTCATAAAATTGGGACTCAACACTTGGCATTTCACTAAAACCAGCCAAACTACGGTCTTCAGTGTCCTTAAACAATAACAAAAACTAAACCAATGGACAAATAATCTACTTTCTGTAAATCCGCCACTGTTTGTATTCTATATTGCCAGTCCCAAAACTGGACAAAGGAGGAGGGCGACGCTAATCATCCTTGCTATGATACGATGTCGTTAAACAGCAACTAACCAACAAACCTACTTTCCCTTTCGTAACTTCTATACATTTTATATCGTCCATATAATTAAGACAACTTTCCCTTACGTACCTCTTTTAAGGTTGATCTGATTCTATAAAACCAAAAGGCAGCCTTTTGCACACCTCTTTAAAGACTGAGATGGCCCTACAAGTATTAGAAGAATCGCATTTCATCTAGTTGAGTCAGCTTGTGATGAGTGTTTTCGTCCGTAGTAACTTACTGTACTCGTCAAAGAAAAGATGTATTATGATCATCAGCTATTATAAAGTGAAGTGCTAACGCATTCATTTTCTCATCGTCGGTATCTGATCTGACGTTGGGATCCACGAATCCCATTTCATTTACAGTTTGACGAAACTCAGGTGTGCTCAGCGGTATAGTGGTTAGTGCGCTGGACTGTCAGTCGAGAGGTCAGGGTTCAAATCAGCTCCAGGACAGAAATATAATTCCAGTTCGATATTTCTGCTCTACCTTGCAACAGGGAAGTGTGATGCTTCTGTTCAAGCTTGACTCACCTAACTCCTGAGCCATATAACAATCAGTAATAACAATCATAAACATATAACAATCAGTAATAACAATCATAAACATATAACAATCAGTAATAACAATCATAAACATATAACAATCAGTAATAACAATCATAAACATATAACAATCAGTAATAACAATCATAAACATATAACAATCAGTAATAACAATCATAAACATATAACAATCAGTAATAACAATCATAAACATATAACAATCAGTAATAACAATCATAAACATATAACAATCAGTAATAACAATCATAAACATATAACAATCAGTAATAACAATCATAAACATATAACAATCAGTAATAACAATCATAAACATATAAAAATCAGTAATAACAATCATAAACATATAACAATCAGTAATAACAATCATAAACATATAACAATCAGTAATAACAATCATAAACATATAACAATCAGGCCAATCCTGATATTTTATGTTAAATGTTATGTAATTTTTATTTGACATGGCTTCAATAAAAGAGTTTTGATTGATTGATTGATTGATTGATTGTAAGACTGAATGCAAAAGATTAGCTTAAATACTAGTAACTTTTATTTCATTCTAATCATAGAACTCTATGGCTAAGCTGGACACCTTAATGCAGAGTCCTTCATAGTAGAAGCTTCTGTTTAACGAAACTATAATAAGCATACTGACCGTATACACTGTCGGTGACAAGATGAGGCGGCGAGGGAGAGGACTTACCACCTTTCCTCCAATGCTGAGGCTAAGAAAATGAAGTCGCTAATACTTCATACCCATGGCTGCCTCATTGCTCTTAAAGGACACCTCTCCCTCTTTCTCTTCCTCTTTCTCCTCTTCCTCCTCCTTCTCCTCCTCCTCATCTTTATCCTCCTCCTCCTTCTCCTTTTCTTTCTCTTCTTCTTCTTCATGTTCTTTGCTTCAATAAACGAATTGAATCTTCTTCATATTAAATTAAATCTATACATAAAGTCGAAGAAGGAGAATAGCAGTCTCTTACACATCCTCTTTTAATTTTTCAAATCCACTTTAAGATAAAATGAAAGACGGTGAAGAGCAGTCCCATAAACACCTCTTTTACGTTTAAATATCGCCTTATAAGAGTACGCAGAAGATCAGCAATGCCGCATTCCTCTTCTCGTTTATCTAATTATTAGTTCTTCCCTCATCGCTGCAATTGGTTTTCTTTGATCGAAATCTCGAATGGAAGGAGAGCACATATATATACGCGTGTGGAGCGGAGCAAATCTTGCGGAAGCTCATGCTGATGATGAACCGGGAAATGATTCGGTCCATTATCGATCATGGCAACATCGCCGACGATACTACATCGAATACAGTACAAGGCCTTATCCATCTGATGTCCAATGTTCCGTAATGTAAAACCATAGGTCCTAAAAATTTCTCAGCGCCCACAAAAGTCACGTCAGGGAGACAAGCTTATATCCCAGAGAGCAAGAGAGGCCGTGTGTTCCTCTAGCGGTAACCAGTGCGCCGCATATTATTATAATAATTATAATTATAATAAAATCCTTATTGCGACTTTGTGAAACTTCATTTCGACTTTAAAGTAAAAGAAGAGTAGTCCATTGCACACCTTTTTAAAGCGTTCGTGCGCCCTATAAGTGACAGAAAGAGCACACTGCCATAAGTTCTCGGTACAGTAAATTATGCATATTTGCATTGCATAGGCAGTAACGTAACTAGGGCTTTTCATTGAGGGGGCTTTAAGCCATGAGCGAGTGCGGTAGGACGAGTGTATAGTGGGGCCGGGCTTGATTTATTTGGGGCCCAAGCCCAATGCGAGTTACTTCCCTGGTCGTTGAAGCCACAAGATGTCGTTAAACATCGGAAAGTAATGCTTCTATTATCTCCGCCCCACCCTACCTCTGTCGGTGCCAGTCCGAAGCCTGGAGAAAGGAAGAGGGTGACGCCAATCATTTCTGCTGTGACACGTGTGTCGTTAAACAGCAACCAACCAACCAACTAACCAATATACTTCTACGCCTTCAACATAATGTAGACTTTGCGCTGGTGCATTGCCTTTCAATTGGCGCATTTCAACATCTGTATACTGTAACAGCGCTAGTGTTACTGCTCAAGCTCCTCATCATCCTCCTCTTAATCATCCTCCTTTCCTCCTCATCATCATCATCCTCATCATACTGTTCATGAGCCAAGCGACTGAAACGAACACGAAGCGAGCGTAACTGAGGCGCTCGGAGTACTCCCGCTGTGATCGGAGTTATACCCTAACCAGATTTTGAACCCACCTCACATTTTTATCAGTTCCGGAACGGCGTGGCTACATTGTCCCACATTTATATAGCATCTCTGTAGAACTTATTAAAGGTGTTTTAAAAGCTTATCAAATGAATGTTTTTAAAAGCTTAACAAAATAATAAGTCCACCATTATATCTTCTCTTTTACCAACGTTATAAAGGTGTCTAAAAGAGAGCGTTTTACGCAATCGCTTACTGTGACCCACAATCTATAAATGTACCAAAAGCTTAACGGACAATCGATACGTCTAAATCGTTTAATATTTATTCTGAAGCAACTGAGCGTAAACACTGACCCTTGTGAAATAAGATAGCATAAAGATTATGTATTTTATATCATGGCAGATGGCGCTGGTCTGTGGGCATAACATCAGTCTCTTTACAATACAATACCTTCAAACTGTACTAGCGCCTTCGTGCGTTTCTTGTTAGGCGCTATATAAATGGCCATATACATATATACAGGGTGGTTAGAGTTAACGTTATTATTATAAAAATATGTTTAAATACAGAAAAAGCTCGTACGTGTGCTTACCTCAGTCGAAACACACTTTTAAGACATTTGCTGTCTCCTGATGTTTCGACACCTCTTTTATGGCTGACCATGAAACTATAAAAAAGAATTCCGCTCAGCGAAAATTAATCATGTTTGATGTGTTATGACGACGTTAAACCTTGGAGTAAATACAAAGAAGTTATGTATATATAGAATAGAACATTAATCAGTAACTGTAAACCATATTAAGTTCATCCTGCATTATCGTACTGTCAGTGCCAGTCCCAAGCCTGGTTGAAGGAGGAGGGTGACGCTAATGAACTTGTTTCTGCCATTTCTCATCAACAAGTCTTCTGTCTGTGCCTCCTTGATATTTCTGCAGCTTTCGACACCATTGACCACAACATATTACTCCAAAGACTGTCTACCTGGTTCGGTTTTACCGACACTGCTCTCCTCTGGATTCAGACCTATCTCTCTTCCCGCTCTTTCTCTGTTAAAACACCAGAAACCTCATCGCAATCATGCCCTCTCACCTGTGGTGTTCCGCAAGGTTCTGTTCTTGGGCCCCTATTGTTCATCCTTTACACTACTCCACTCAGCTCACTCATCAAAGCATCCTCAGTTGACCATCACCTATACGCTGACGACACCCAATTATTCATTTCATTCTCTCCCAGCAGCTTCGCCGACTCCATAGATCATCTTCTTGGTGTGGTAAAACAAATCTCCTCCTGGATGACTTCAAACATGTTGTGCCTCAACCCCTCTAAAACTGAATTCATTCTTATAGGCCTCCGTGAGCAACTCAAGAAAATCCCAGATCCCTCTATTTCCCTCAGCCTTGACTCTGTATCCACTCACACATTCATAGCAAATTCTCCTGTCCGCAACCTAGGTGTGACTTTTGACCAGAATCTTAGCTTTTCCGATCACATCACCCATCTTTCCCGTTCTTGCTTCATGCACATCCGTGACCTGCGTAGAATCCGCCCTATGCTTGACTTCAAAACCTCATCAACAATCGCCACATCAATAGTTCACGCCAAATTAGATTACTGCAATGCTCTCTTTCTCAACATAGATACCACTCAAATTAATCGCCTCCAAGCCATTCAGAATGCCCTCGCCCGTGCTGTCACCAAAACCCCCAAACACCACCACATCACCCCTGTCTTGAAATCACTCCACTGGCTCAAAATTCCTGAACGAATAGAATATAAAGTCCTATCCCTCACCTACAATACACTTCAATCCTCTCAGCCCTCGTATCTCCGTCAGTTGTTCTCGGTCCAACCTCTTCGTTCAACCCGTTCATCTTCCACCCTCACACTGCTCCGCCCTTCCGTCACCTCATCGCTTAAATTTGCAAATCGTTCCATAGCCATAGCTGTCCCGCCTCTTTGGAACAAACTCCCGCCTGTGCTACGACAAATATCCGATCCATCCTATGAACTCACCAAAACCTCACCTCTTGCTATCTCTCCACAGGTCTTCCACTCAAAACTGAAAACACTGCTTTTTCACAAATCCTATCCCGATTCCTCTCTTCCCCTCACCTTCCTCGCCATTTCAACTCTAAGCATCATCCACCTTAGCCGTCTGACTGTCTGCCTGCCTGACTCTCTGGATTTTGATCCCCCTGCCTATCGATTCTGTTTGGTTAAGCGCCTTTATTGTGTCTAGGGGGGTCATGCATCATCTTAGTCATATGAGTGCTTGCAATAGACAAAACAACGAAAATTAATGAATATTTATTTTAGCCTGTTGTTGTCTGTGTTAAGAAGGAATTCGACGCTAATCATATTAATTCAAAACACGCTTTTTAAAGCCCTCTTTTAATATTAATTGCTTTGGCACTTCTTTTAATTTTAATTGCCTTGGACACCTCTTTTAAGTCACTTTAGCACACAATAAATAAGCTTGCCGAAGAGAGGTAGCATGTTGGTAAAACAGACCGGTAAGAAACCGTTAGGAATTGTTTTATAGCGACGTCAATGGCGATGATTTCAGTTGCGTTAATTTAAATTTAATACCTGTGACACCTTAGACACCTCTTTTAAGAATTGTCGGCTCTATTAATAATCTTGCTCTGCGTTGCTCTGTAGGTAACGGTAGTTGAGCTGTAATATGCCAAAAACTAATCTTTGTCGGCGGCAACGACCATTGTTGTCATAAGCTGCCGTTAAACTGCGGATCCATGCTCTGTAGGTAACGATCCACACAAAATGCTAATGACACCGTTAGGAAATTATTAAATAGCGACATCAATGGCTATGATTTTAGTTGTGTGGCTGTTTTAATTGTTGAGCTTTTTAGACACCTCTTTTAATTTTAATTGCCGTGGACACCTCTTTTAGGTATCTTCAGCAGAAAATAAATAAGCTTGTCTAGGCAAGGTGAGTGTTGGTAATCAATGAATGGTTTCATAGCGACATCAATGGTAATGATTTCAGTTTTGTTGCTGTTTTAGTTCCTGACTTCTGCGATGCGAAAGGCAGTGAACAATGCAATGAGGCAACAGGTTCCTGCATCTGTAAAACAATACAGACATTAGGCGACAAATGTGATTCTTGTCCCAATGGATTCTACATGCATCCTCTCGGCTGTACGACCTGTGATCACTGCGCCAACGATACCTACACGTCGACCGGAAACTGCCAACCAGGTGAGTACTTCCGGTTCCCACTTCCGGTTCCTACGCCGGGTTCTTATTTCTCTGTCATTTTTTGTTTCTATAGTGACACAATGGGATTTTTCAGCTGGTCTTGGAAAATGAGATGCTTCCTATTCCATTCCTTACTCCTGTCTTCCTCCTCCTCCTCGTTTTCCACGTTTCCTCCTCCTCTTTCTCGTCTTTCTCCTCCTCTTGCTCATTCTTCTTCACTCCTCCTCCTCCTCCTTTTCCCTCCTCTTCCTTCTCCTCCTCCTCCTCCTCCTCATCCTCCTCCTCCTCCTCCTCCTTCCCTTCCTCGTATCACTCCCTGTAACTCCTGTCTCTTTCCTTGTCTTTCCAGCCAAAGACTCAGGAGACACGATGACCTGTGACTGCATCCACCCCTACACAGGGAAGCATTGTCGTGAATGCTCCGAGGGTTTCTTTTTGGACGAAGGCGGCATCTGCTCGCCCTGTCGCTGCCCCGAGGGCAAAGAAGAGGACGGCCATTCGACCAGCTGCGACCCCCTCACAGGTAAAACCAATCTAATCTATGTACTGTTCTAATCTGAATGCTTAATCTAATCTACTGTTGAACGTTGGATTGGTGGAGGAAGGAATCACAAGATGAATATTGATTGATTGATTGATTGATTGATTGATTGGTTGGTGTGTTGGTTTGTTTGTTTGTTTGTTTGTTTATTTATTTATTTATTTATTTATTTATTTATTTATTTATTTATTGAGTATAATCATAATTATTATTTCGCATTTATTATACACCACCATCTAATATTTAACCATCGATCGATGACGTTGAGCATTTGTGAGTGAAGGACTGGCTGAATGTCCCTACACAGTAACCGTCTCAGAGGAGGAGGATCGAACCCTTTCTCTCAACGTTACAGGGCGAACACTTCTCGGCTGTTATGTGCCACAAACTCATTTACTATTTAGTTATGGAACTACTGTGTCACACGTTTATGTACCATCGGTTGACTACATTTTAAAGGTGTCTAAAGAAAGCGCTCGATAGAATTCTATACATTGCCCTAATTCAGCTGGTAATATTAGATCTAGTTGGATAGTTGTTGTTTAAGGAAACTTCATCATGGTGACTACGGAGCTAATATTCGTTACTGTGTCCCATTTCTATATAGCCAGTGTTCACAGCCTCTTAACGGTGTTTAAATAGAGCGCTGTAAAATATCGGCCTCTGCGTCCCATTTTTATATAGCATAAATTAAAACCGTTTTGAAGGTGTCTAAGGCGACAGCCCTAACCTTCGTATACAGTGCCCCGCACATGTACGAAGGTCAGTCAGCAATTACATTTATTGTTTACAAACCCACACTCAATTATGTATGTGGATATAAATTATATGTATTTATTATAGGTTAGTACCCTGGTGCGACTTCTTGGCGACACTAAAACCTTGTATTGCAGGCTGTCTGTTCTGTTAGTAGTTAAGATTTCAATTGAATAACTGTACACTGTAATCACACTGCGTTTGTCGGTTTGAATTAATAAAGAAAATTATTATTATTATTATTATTATTATTATTTTTTTTTAATTTATTTTTTTACCTGAGGTATCAAGGATCCCTCAGGATTTATGAAAAATTGCTATAAGGAGCAGGAAATTTGTCTGGAGGGTCAGGCCTCGTCTTCAGGGTTTGCAGGAAAATTATTATTATTATTATTATTATTATTATTATCATTATTATTATTATTATTATTATTATTATTATTATTATTATTATTATTATTATTATTATTATTATTATTATTATTATTATTATCATTATCATTATCATTATCATTATCATTATCATTATCATTATCATTATCATTATTATTATTATTATAGAATTCGATGAATAGGTTATGTCGACATTCGATGAGGTATGATAAGTTAGTTTAACAGCATGATAGTCTATATATGTTACAGGCAATGTGTAAAATCAGGGATTTTGTAAAATGCCTGAAATTTTAGGCAATTTGTAAAATCCCCAATTCACTCGGGCACTTTACAAAATCCCTGAAAAAACCAGGGATTTTGTAAATTCCCTGAAATCTGATGATGAAAATTTGACAGATTGCCTGAAAGTGACGAAAATTCTCGAAGTTTTACAAAATACCTGAAAAAACCAGGGATTTTGTAAAATCCCTTAAATCTGATGATTACAGGCAATGTGTAAAATCAGGGATTTTGTGAAATTTTTAGGCAATTTGTAAAATCCCCAATTCACTCAGGCACTTTATAAAATCCCGGGATATAAAAAAATCAGGGATTTTGTAAAATCCCTTGAATCTCATCATGTCCGCCTTTGGCTGCGTGTCCGACATGTCCGTCGGCTATGTTTCAAGTCATGTGGTCGGGGCCGTGACTTGTTTGTTCCCTTCCCCTATAGGAGCCTAAATAGAGCTTTGAGTTGTCGCGGCGGATTGTCAATTAATAAGAATAAATAAATAAATAAAATTAAATAAATTAATTTAATTTAATTATTTAAATAATTAATTAATTAAATTTAATTAATTTAATTAAATTGATTAATTAATTGATTAAATAAAAAAATATAAAAAGTTAAATAAAATTAATAATTATATGAATAAATAAATAAAATTAGTTAATTAATTAGATAATTAATAATTTAATTAATTAATTATTTATTTTATTTTTA
Source organism: Aporrectodea caliginosa (assembly GCA_020284085.1). Taxonomy (NCBI): domain Eukaryota; kingdom Metazoa; phylum Annelida; class Clitellata; order Crassiclitellata; family Lumbricidae; genus Aporrectodea; species Aporrectodea caliginosa. The sequence goes on from JACEVL010000869.1 coordinate 159,603, forward strand.
TTTATTTTTATTTTATATTTTATTTATATATTGAATTTAATTAATTAATTAATTGATTAAACAAACAAATTTAATTAATTATTTATATAATTAAATTAAATTTATTTATATATTGATTAAATAAATAAATTTAATTAATGAAATAATTAAATTTTATTAACTTTTTATTTTTTATAGTTTATTCAATTAATTAATTAGTTAAATAAATTAAATTTAATAAATTAATTAAAAGATTAAATAAAAAAAAAATTAAATAAATAATTATATGAATAAATAAATTTAATTATTTAATTCATTTAATTATTTAGATAATTAATAATTTAATTAAATAATTAATTATTTTTTAAATTTCATTTATTTTTATTTATTTATTAGATTTAATTAATTAATTAATTGATTAAATAAATTAATTTAATTATATTTATTTATTTTATTTTATTTATTTATTTATTTATTTATTCTTATTAATTGACAATCCGCCGCGACAACTCAAAGCTCTATTTAGGCTCCTATGGAAAAGGGAACAAACAAGTCACGGCCCCGACCACATGACTTGAAACTTAGCCGACGGACATGTCGGACACGCAGCCAAAGGCGGACATGATGACTGATGAGATTCAAGGGATTTTACAAAATCCCTAGTTTTTTTATATCCCGGGATTTTATAAAGTGCCCGAGTGAATTGGGGATTTTACAAATTGCCTAAAAATTTCACAAAATCCCTGATTTTACACATTGCCTGTAATCATCAGATTTAAGGGATTTTACAAAATCCCTGGTTTTTTCAGGTATTTTGTAAAACTTCGAGAATTTTCGTCACTTTCAGGCAATCTGTCAAATTTTCATCATCAGATTTCAGGGAATTTACAAAATCCCTGGTTTTTTCAGGGATTTTGTAAAGTGCCTGAGTGAATTGGGGATTTTACAAATTGCCTAAAAATTTCAGGCATTTTACAAAATCCCTGATTTTACACATTGCCTGTAACATATATAGGCCTATAGTGGTTACTGTGCTGGACTGTCAATCGAGAGGTCGTGGGTTCAAATCCCCGCCAGGGCAGATATTTGTTCTGAGATTTCTGCTTCATCTGCACTCCTAGCTGAACTAGCAACGACGAGTACACTGACCGTACACTGTCGGTGGGAAGACGAGACTGCGAGGGAGAGAGGACTGGCCATCAGCCCTCACATTTCTTACTAAATCTTTCTTTTACTGATAAGGCAAGGATTCTATATTAAAGGATTGGTTACTCGTGAAAATATCGTGTACTTCCGGTTTAAGGCTACGAGCCTGGCGCCACCTGGCGATGCGGGTGTAAGAAGGGTCTATGGACATCAAAAAGCATGGACGACCCGATGTGTTGTTCAGCGATTTATTGCACGAGGAAAATCAAATCAGGATTATTTTTCTTTCAGTTTCTAAGGATGAAAGAAAAGTTAATAATAATAAAATTAATGTAATGCTATTTTTAATGACGTTCAGTTAAATAATCTAAACTACGGAGATAGGCGTTGGGCATGGTAGGTAAACACGAGGTTCTACGCCTTTGTCGTTAGGTGGCCAGCTCCATGGGCCGCCATTTTCTGTCCAACGCGCTTACATAAGGAGATTCCAGTCCTGTGTATATTGGTCCTTGCTGATAAGGTTGACCAGCCTAAAGACTTATCTTTGCATGCAACTCACAGCAAGGAAGGCCACAATGTTAAATTCTAACCAGTACGGTTTACGCTTATATAATAGTGTGTTGGAGATATTTCTGCGTTACAGTATAATAATTATAATAGTATGATCGATAGTTTCTTCGACTTGACCTATAAGGTCAAGTCCTGGGCAAGTCCTTCACTCGCAATTGCTCATGCGCTTCGGCGTGACACTCCGATTCAGCGACCGCGCAGTAGTCTGGAGCGCCTCTGAATGGGAAATCTGGTAGGGGCGCTATAACAAGTGTTCAAATACAATACAATACAATAAGGTGAACGTTACGCATGAATAGTTAGGTTTCGTGAATCATCTACATTGACTGCGACTTTTACTTATAGGGCGATTATAAATCTTAAAAGAGGTGTGTGTAAGATAATGTTCTTATTCGCCGTCTTCAACTTTCTCTTGCACGTGAAGCTTAAAAGCGGTGTGTAATCGACTGTTCTTTTTAAAAATAATTGATTGATTTATAATAATAAAAATGATAATGATAGCGATGATTATGATGATGATGATAATGATGGTGACGATGATTTGAGATCTATGTTGATGAATGCATAATTGATTTTACAGGTGATTGATTAGTTGACGGAGAGAGCGATTTATTTGTTGTTGGTTAACAGATTCTAGCATTCAGATGAAACTAAATTTGATTACATCACAACTAAAAGATCAGTGTATATGCTATGGACATAGATTAGATTAATATATCATATTCATTCATTCATTCATTCATTCATTCATTCATTCATTCAGAGCATTTATATAGCGCCCCTTCAAGAAACTACTCAGGAGTGCTCCCGGCCCAGCCACGACTAAAGAAAAAGACTTGAGGGACTTGTAGAACCCTGTCAGATGGCTTACAAGTAAAAAACGGAGCTTAAGTGGTTCGTCATTCCAGATGGAAGGGCCAACAACCGAGAAAGCACGGCGCTGCCTAATAGCCAAGCGAGTCCGTGGAACAAGGAACTCACCCCTCGTCGCAGAGCGAAGCATCCGACGCGCTGGAACATCAGACACATTAGATTAGATTAGATTAGATTAGATTAGATTGGATTGGATTAGAGAGGATTAGTTGATTGACTGATGGATTGGTTATTTTTGATTGACAGGGAAGTGCGATTGTCCAAAAGACAGATCGGGTCACAACTGTGAGAAATGCGCCGATGGTTATTTCGGAAACCCACTCACGGATGGTTGCATTCACAGTAAGTGTCCTTCCTACAATTAAACCTTGGGGCATGATACTCGCTTCCTCTTCCTCCTCTTTTCCTCTTTTTCCTCACTTCTTGCTCGTCTTCGTTTTTAAGCACTTCCCACCATTCGTGAGGCATAACGCAGACAATTATTGCAGCCGAAAGCCCGTTTATGACGCCAATTTACTGACTGAGCTTCTGCTTTTAGTTATAGGTTAGATGTCCAACTTAAAAGAGGTGTTCAACATTGCGTTTCATGTTGATACACTTCTCTGACGAAAAGTCTTAAAAGAGGTGTTTAAGGGCCAACGATTAAGAATATTTTTTTAAGGTCTCACTTTGTTTGCATTTATGAAAACGGCGCAATAGAAGTGATTAGATTTGATTGCATTAAACGATTATTATATTTTTCAGCTCGTAACGTCGGCGTGACTGCTCTGATCGTCATAGTGGTTCTGATAATAGTTGCTGTGGCTGCGGTCAGCACTTACTTGGTCTGTAGACGTCGTATCGCTGAAAGGGTTCGCATGGGATTCTTCAGGGCTCATCTGAGGGAGGACTACGACAAGGTCAACTTCACCACCCTCGAGGAAGAGCCGGAGTTTGAACCGGGCAGGGTCAAGCCACTCAGTGCTTGAGATCGGTCAGTGGAGGGTGAGGTTCAGGGGCGATTTGCGGAGGGGAATATTTTGAGGAGAGTGATATTTTGTGATGGGGAATATTTTTGGGGTGGAAAATATGTTGGATATGGAACATTTTTGAGGAGGGGAATATTTTGAGGCAAGGAATAGTTTAGAGCAAGGAATATTTCTGGTGTAAAGAATATTTTGGGTGCAGTAAAAAATTTGGTCAAGGAATATTTTGGGGCAAGGACTATTTTTGGGGTGGGAAGTTACGTTGTTTTGAAGAAAATTTATGGGGAAATTTGTCTTCAGTTGGAGCCATTAAGGGTATGGTTAAGTTCCCATTGTCTGAAGGAATGTTTTTATGGTGCTCCTTTGTCCCTTCAAATCGCGCCCTGGACAGCTTTTGAGAACAAATCTTATTCAGCTTTCATTATCATTCCAAACTCTTCCAACTAAAGTTGTAAAAGATTAGAAGTTCGAATGTTGTTCACTGTCTATGACGCAGATCTGTTGGCTTTTTCGATTTTTTCGTGCCTTTTTAAAATAGGGAATTGTCTCAAATATGTGGTCATAATTTTTACGACACCTTTTTAGTGTTTTAATCTTTGGCTATAAATAAAATTGCTTGATTTCGTCTTTACTAATTCACAATCTGTCTGTCGACCGACAACTTGGCATGCCACCTGGCGGGCATATTTATAATAATAGTAAATTGTTTGTTGCACCTGTTTTTACTTTTCAATTTCTGCTATAAGTTGAATTACGACCATTTGAGGCATATATTTTGTCATTATATTTGACACCTCTTTTAATATTATTGATTGGGCTATAATTGCCTTCGGCGTTAATTTTGCTGTTTCCATCAAATCCTGTTAAGTTTTATCAAACGCATTTGTATCGATAGGGTTGTAAATGGGGTTGAACTCTTATTCTACCCTCGGAAATTTTTCAAGCACGATTTCTGTAGCAAATACCTTTGAGGTGAACGAAATTCTTCATTAAGATTATATCATAATTAGTAACTTCTATATATATATATATATATATATATATATATATATATATATATATATATATATATATATATCATATATATCATTTATATAATATATATATATATATATCATATATATCATTTATATAAATATATATATATATATATATATATATATATATTCGTTTAATTGAGAAAAACAATCTGACAAAAACGCAGAAATGCTAACATGAGTGATAATGGATAATTAAAGTTCATCAGAAGATTTTAGAATAAACTAGTAAATATTTTTATATAATGATTTGTATATAATGATCTGAGAATAAATTGAGAGTTGTCCTTGGGTGGGAGAGTATGGTTGTGTGCTCTAGGTCTTAATTGGTGAGATGAGAGGGGTCGGAGTGGAGGTATTGCTCCGGAGTCTAATGCACAAGGCATCAACCGATGGAACACCAAAACCAATCCGTAATCAGGTCAACATATCCAGAAGATCAGTCCGTTACAAGACAGAGAGACATCCTATATATGGTGGATAAGCAATTTGAAAGAGGAATGTTTTGTGTTGAGAGATCTGTGACAAATGAAACTATGTGATAAATTTCTGCTCCCTTTTGCTTTACTTACTTACGTTACTTACTTGACTTTATTTGTTTTTAACGTAATAATAGATCTTCATTAATTTTGCTGAGAATTCTTTTGCGGAGATTTATTGTTTATAAATTGGTTGGCGTATTATTCTGTCATGAAAAGAAATATTCTGTCTTGTTTGTCTGTGGCGACCTATACACGGTTGCGACCTATACTCGGGTGCGACCTATACACGAGGGCGACCTATACTCGGGTGCGACCTGTACATGGGTGCGACCTATACTCGGGTGCGACCTATACCCGGGTGCGACCTATACTCGGGTGCGACCTATACTCGGGTGCGACCTATGCTCGGGTGCCACCGATACATAGGTGCGACCTATACACGGGTGAGACCTATTCGCGGGTGCGACCTATACTCGGGTGCGACCTATATACGGGTGCGACCTATACACCGGTGTGACATATCACTTATTTTTTGTTGTGCATTTCGTTTAAAAGTGTTAACACAAACTGTTGATCTGAGGTTAATAAACGATCTCGTTACTTTGTCATCAGCTGGACATTTGATTCTCGTTTCCAGAATCTTGCTCTTGGAATTATAAAGCCATTTTGTTTGTTCAGTTTTTGTTGCATTTGCTTTGTTAGTCTGCTTTGATTTTGTTCTAACATTTCTACAGTTCTTGCTTTACTGTTTTGTTGCAACACAATTGTGTGAAATTTTAATTAATTTTCTTGTATATCAACATATTGTTTTCGTGTTTAAGAAAGCTTCAGTTTTCAATACGGCATCCAATATTGTTGAATACTTGTTTAAATACTATTTGATTTCATATAACAATGAATACTTGTTAAAGCCTTCTTTCCCGTGGTTTGAAATTTAATGATTAATCTCAGATTCATAATTTAATTAATGCTTTTAATTGATAAAATAGATAATTTAAGTAATAAATATCTAGTTGAAAAGGTGAACATGACGCTGTAGTTCGATTTCTAAGTGAGAAAACTGTTTTAAATTCTCGGTGCCACCAGCGCACCCTAACGAATTCCAATATTAGATATGTGTACATCGCCTGCATCGTGTGATTGCGGGGATAATTAAACGAAGGAGAATTATTTTAAAATCGATGCTGGGAAAATAAAGTATTCACGTAGGCCATATGTTCCTATATATATTCGTTTATTGAGAAAAAAACAATCTGACAAAAACGCAGAAATGTTAACATGAGTGATAATGAATAATTAAAGTTCATTAGAAAGTCTTAGAATAAACTAGTAAATATTTGTATATAATGATCTGGGAATAAATTGAGAGTTGTCCTTGGGTGGGAGAGTATGGTTGTGTGCTCCAGGTCTTAATTGGTGAGAGGAGAGTGGTCGGAGTGGAGGTAGGAGTTGGTGAAGCACTTTCTATAGCAAAGAACAGTCTTATGAGGTTTAATTCTGCCGATTTGTTAAAATATACAATTATTTACTCCAGTAACTGTGGTAGTGCCAGTCCTGAGCCTGGAGAAAGGAGAAGGGCGACGCTAATTATCTTTATTATGACACACTGTCACAAAACAGCAAATAATGAACTGCGTACCTATGTTAAAGTGTAGCTCATCGTATAAAAAGAATGGAGTAGTCCTTTGCACACCTCTTTTAATGATGAAATTGCCCTACAAATAGAAGCAGCGTCGTAGTTCATTAGATTCGGGATCATCATTCGGTAGCCGTAAGAAATTGTCAAACAAAAGATGCTGTATATTAGCAGTGGGTAGTGCCAGTCCCACTGCCTGGAGGAAGGAAGAGGGCGACGCCAATCATCGTTGTTATGACACTTTGTCCTTAAACAGCAACTAGATACTGTAAACCTCTTTTAAGGTTTATCTCATCCTATTAAAAAAGAAATAGAGCAGACTTTTGTACACCCCTTTTAAGGAAAGTAAGGCCTTACAAGTAAGCGAAGAATCGCCATCGATTAAGTTCTGCCGCTGCTTAACGCCTAGTACTTTCTTTGTAACAGTAAAGCTTGGCTGTTTTAAGCCAAAACAATTATGTCGACGTCAACGGTCTTTGTTGCCATAAGATGCCGTTAAACTCTCGATCTATCGTTCATCAGTCCAGTGTGTCCACCGTCGATTAGCAGCCACAAGATGTCGTCAAGTAAAATATGTAGCAGATCAGCAACGAGGGTATGAAGAGTGCTAGCGCCTTCACTTGGGGGGGGGGCGATAGCGCATTGGATAACACGCTGGCATGAAGAGCGAGAGGTACCGAGTTCGAAGCCCAGTAGGGAGGATATGCTTTGTAGGCTGCTATTAGCGCCGTGTATTGCAGGCTGTCTGTTCTGTTAGTTGTTAAGATTGTTTCAATTGCATAACATGTAAAATTAAATGTACAGCGCAATGCGTTTGTCAGGCGCTTCAATAAAGAAAAGATTATTATTATTATTATTATTATTATTATTATTATTATTATTATTATTATATGCCAAATTTATTTCTTCATAAAGCCAACACAAACTTATGTACAGACTGATTAAAAGTAACTGTTTTCAATATTGTTATAAGCTGTCATTCTCCTTGGCTACAGTGTTGTTGCAATCTGTGGTGCCTAAAACAGATAGAGAGTTTCCAATTTGTAGGGCCACTGATAGGCGTTGTAGTAGATGACTGGTTTCACGCTGGTCGCCTGTCGCTGCTGAGATCTTGCCTCCAAGTTCTCGAACAAACTGCAGTGATTCTGTGTGCCAGCTTCCTGCAGTTTCGACTGCTACAGGAACGAAATGATGTGATTGTGAGATAGCAGCATATTTGGATTATTATTATTATTATTATTATTATTATTATTATTATTATTATTATTATTATTATTATTATTATTATTATTATTATTATTTTTTTTACCCGAGGTATCAATGATCCCTCAGGATTTGGAAAAAATTGATTTAGGAGCAGGGGACAGTGTCTGGAAAATCAAGCCTCGTCGTCTGGAGTCGCTGGAAAGGTCCCGTTGAAGGTGACAGAGTTGTAGCGTTGTATGCAGACAGATAGACGCTGAAAAAGAAACGACGCCTCACGGCGGTCGCCACTGATGATGGATATGCGACTACCAATACTGCTGATGAATTCTGCACCTGAGAGGTTGATAGGGCCCAAGGTCTCAAAGGCCAACGCCTGGAATTTGTGGGTCGGAGGCAGACCCTGATATTTTAGGTCTTTGCGTTCAGCCGCCTGTGCTGAGGCGGGCCCCCTGGACCCGGCGGGGTGGGTGACATATGAGAGTGCGCACGAGTGGACCACCGTGGCGTCCCATGCCAAGTATCTACCCTCCGACCAGGGGATTAAAGTGGCCCCATCCGGACGTTTACCGTCCGACCTAAACAGGCCGACCGGTTCCTTGGTGCAGGGGACATCGGCCCTCGATAGGGCGCGCCAGATGATATCGTTGATGGTAAAGTGGCGCAGGGAGCGTCCACATGCCTGCTTGCAAACGAAGCCGTGGTGTCCGTTAGAACCAACCAGGGCTCCGCATCGGCAGGTGTGGGGACTGCAGATGTCAAGTCCCAAACGAAGGCCAACCGCAATGCGAACGGCCTCGTTATCCAGAGTGAGTCCACATGATGGAATCGGGAGTGCCGCCAGCCAGTCGCCTGAATGGGGGCTGCAGATGGCGGTCAGCCTGGCCTGGTCGACCGGGTTATCGTATCCCGGCCAGAGATGGATTCTGGTCTTATCCACCTCGATCAGCGGACGATCCCAGATGTTTTGCCTAGTGGGTAGCGGTGACATGACAGTGGGCAATGTTTGTTGGCGCGACAAAAGCAGGTCGTCAAAGACGACATCGGGTACCAATGCGCTGCCGCCGAGGATGGCCATTTGGAGCTCGAGAGTTGCTGCAGCTGAAGCCAAATAGGCAGAAGAAGCAAGCGAAACAACTCTACGAAGACCAAGGCCGCCATCTCTCACCGGCAGCGTTGCCTGTAGCCATTGGATGTCATTAAACGAGGTGTTGACTATAAGTTCAAGCCCGGTACGCATGATCGAGTCAAGCGATTGCAGGGCCCGATGGTCAGCGCACGGGGAACAACGAAGTAGGTAACCTAACTTCGAGGAGCCGAAGGAGGACCTAAGAAGAGTGAGGGCGTTCTGGGAAGGAAGCTGGCCGAGTTTTGTAAAGGCCCTTTGTAGGTCGTTACAGTGTTGGGAAAGAGAGGCATCAAGCGCTGCCCCTCTAAAGAGTGGCGCCCCGAGCAGAGTGAGTGAGTCATGGTCCCGCCGGCTAAAGTCTGACCAGCGAGGATCCAGTGAGTGTGCGGCCTCCGACATAAGGATTTCGCATTTCTGGCGGTTCAGACGCAGGCCCAAAGAAGTCTCCAGAGTGGATATGTATTGGATATCCTGCGCCACCGCCGATGGATCACCTCCCAGTGTAAGGTCATCTAGAAAACCAATGCGGAGGTCAGATTTAAGTGACTGCAAAGCAGGTTGGAGAGGGAGACAGAAGAGAAGAGGGCCAAGGGGGTCACCCTGTTGGGGACCCATCTGGGACGACACCACATGCTGGCCAAATTTGAGGACTGAGGGGGCTGCGTAGCATTGATGGACGAACTGGTAAAGTTCCGGTATTGCTGTGAAGAGTGATTCCAGCATTGTGTCGCGTCGCAGGCTGTTAAATGCATTGGCAAAGTCAAGCTTAACAACCACATGATCGAGCGGCATGCCCGCTACAAAGCGTCTGGTAGAGTGATGGCAGCTTCGCATCCCCCTGGAACACCTATACCCAGCTGGAGCGGGGCGAAGAAGCCCGAGAGCCTCGCCAGGGCAAATTTGTTGGCGCATTTAGCGACCAGCCTTCGCCAAACATACCCCACGGCTATGGGCCTCAGGCCCCCGCCATCCTTGGTAAGAGCAATCAGATTTCCTCCAAAAAGGATCGCCCTAACCCCCTGAGGGCAACCTCCTCTTAGAAGGAGGTTGGAGAAATCGGTCAATGCCGCAATCAGGGCAGGGGCGGTCTCTCTGTGACCCAAGAGATCGAGCAGGTGGCTGGGCCTAAATCCATCGGGTCCCCCCGCGGAACCGGCAGGGAAGGAGCGGATTGCCTCGACCACCTCTGCCTCAGTTATCTGAAGCGGGTTCGTGGAGGCCGGATCAGGAAGCTCGGACAGCTTGGAGGGGCAAGGATCCACCGGATGTCTTTCACGTAAGATGTCCGAGTTGTGGGCGTTAGGGATTGCGGGGACGCTTTGTTCGCACAAAATGCGAACCGCAGCCCGGATGTTACCGTCCTCCAGTTTAGAATTGACAGCGGTTATTAGGGCGTCCGATCGACGTGGGCGAACCTCAGGGGTGGACCCCGATGGTTGGTCCGTGCCGCACCCCGCCGGGTCCCTCACCCATGTCTCGACACGGCCCAAAGGTGGGAGATTTGAACCCGGGCAAGGGCTACCCCTGGGGCCATGCAAATGAACCCTACCATCTCTCAGGTGCAGTTGTCTAGAAGAGAGACAATGGCTACAAATTCCGCTGGCTTTGGTTGCCTTAACCTGCAAAGGCATAGCTATTTGGGCATGGCCCAATGAGCCTGGCTGCTCCAAACTCCCCTTGGGAGGTTATCTACTAGTTGTCTCTTAAAACTTAGGAGTAAGTGTGGGAAGTGAATGCAAGTGAACAACTAGAATAGAAGAGGCATTTTAACAAACCAACATAGAAGAGATGGTGCAATGCGGAAACTAATAGCGGTCAGGTGAGAGCCAAACTGTGACACAGCAGGTAAAACCAGCAGGTAAAACCCGCGTGAAAAGGTAAACAAACGATAGTAGACGTGCTGTAACACCGTAGCTATAAATAGCTGCCCCTTAATGCCTAACGGCAGGCGGAAAGTCGCCCATAGTTCAGCTTATCGAGCAAGAAAATGAACAAAATCGACCGAAAAAACTAACCAAATCAAACCCAAACCCAATCAAACTCGGGCTGGCCGACCGCCAAACATAACTAGTGAAGAACCGAAAAGCTCAGTACTGACAAAGGTCCGTGAACCAAACAAATCTGTGAAAATCCAGAACTCGAGGGAGATCGACAACCAGACGGCGAGGCCATTCCAGACACTATTATTATTATTATAAGTGAAAGACTAATTATTGTTTATGACACCGATTTATAGTTGTTTATTGCTGCCATAAGTTGAATTACGACCACGCAACGCTCGTAGTTTGTCATTATTTTCGACACCTCTTTTAATTTCCTCAACTACGCTATAATTGAAATTGCCTTCGGTGCTAATTATATCGCTAACATTATTCCCTGTTAAGTTCCGTTAAACGCATTTGTTACGCTATGATAGAAATGGTTTTGACTGGAGTTGAATTCTTGTTCGACCCTCGATAAAAATTTGATCAACAAGATCCCTGTAGTGAATACCTTTGAGTTGAACAAAAGTCTTCATCAAGATTATATTATAATATTAGTAACTTATATTGCGCATGTGTCTACATTCTCAATGCATCAACCGATGGCACACCAAACCCAAACAACAATCAGGTCAATATCCAGAAGCTCATTCCTTTATAAGACAGAGAGACAGCCTGTGATGGATAAAATTTGAACGAGAAAACTGTGACATGCGAAGTAAGGTGATAAATTTCAGCTTCCATCTGTATTACTTACTTATGTTTTCACAGCTCTTTAAAACATACTTTCTTTTCTAACGTTATAATCGATCTTCATTAATTGTACTGAGAATTCGTTTGGTGAGTGTTTTTCTTCGAATAACGTTGGCTTATTCTTCTCTCGTGAACAGAAATCTTTTGTCCCTTTTATTTGTGGCCTTCGTAGAATTTCTGAAAACAATTTTTTTATAAATCCAGACAGCTGGGATTTCATTTTTCCTTCGTTCTCGCCGATCTTGTGACATTCAGGAAATATCTCAGACTTTTACAAATTGGTGGCATATATTCAGAGGGTCGCGTTTGTTCCTTTCTCAGTTCACTTCTTAATTTTTCTGGAATTATGTTGCACACCCCTTCTTCTGCCGATGCATAACATTAAAATTACCGTAAGGAATATATTCTCCTGATAACTGTAGAATTTCTTTCTCGAGACTGAATTTCTCTCTCATCACTACTGTATTAAAAAATACGACGTCCCTGATACGTCGATTAGAGCGCCACCATGCGGATAATATTTTGTAGGAACAGTCGTTTGATTAAATCGTTTCATTTAAGCGCCTTTACAACGTTGTCAACCGATATAATAGTTATGGCCAGTTTAGCCATGCGGTTTGAGCGCTGTCTTTAGACACCTTTAACACCTTGCCAACTGATGTTATATAAACCTGGGACTCAGTTCCGTGTATTAGTTAGCTCTTGGCAATTTCTCTCTGTTAACCTTTATTTTACCAACGTTCCATTTTTGGAACATAATTTGTAATGTTAAAAAAAATAATTCTGCCTTGGTAGATTTATTATCTCTCCTCAGGAACCTATATTCCAACCAGATAGCAGTGGTGAGGACGGAACACGGAGAAACAGCAAGTTTCCAAATAAAGAAGGGAGTAAGACAGGGATGTATACTATCACCGTACCTGTTCATTCTATACGCAGAAAGGATCATGAGAGAGGCAGGATTTGATGATGAGGCGGAAGGAGTGAGGATAGCTGGAAAGGTTGTCAACAACTTAAGGTATGCGGATGACACAACACTGTTGGCGGGGGAAAAGGAAGTACTGAAAAACAACATCAGGAAACTAAGGCTTGAAAGTGAGAAAGCAGGATTGTACTTCAACATAAAAAAGACTAAAATTATGACCACAGAGAGCTGGAGAAGCTTCGAAGTAGATGGAGAAGAGATTGAGGTGGTATCGAGCTTCTGTTTCCTGGGAGCTACAATAGATAGGGAGGGGGGATGCGAAAGAGAGATACGCCGAAGAATTACTCTGGGAAAAGGAGCAATGCAGGGATTGGAAAAGATATGAAAGGATAAAGCGTAGAGTCTGGAAACGAAAACAAGAATTGTTAAAGCAATGATAATACCAGTGGTGCTGTACGGGTGCGAGACTTGGACAAAAACCAAAGCACTAGAGAAGAAAATCGAAGCATGCGAAATGTGGATTTGGAGGAAAATGCTGAGGGTCCTCTGGACCGAGAAGAAAACAAATGAACATATACTGGAAGAGATAGGACACTTAAGAGGAGAGATGACATTGAGACAAAGAGCGGCGAGACAAAAAGTGATGTATTTTGGCCATGTGATGCGGGCGGACGGCATGGAAAAGGAGATGATGCTGGCGTGTGGGGAGGGAAGACGAGGAAGAGGACGACCAAGAAAGAGATGGATGGAGGAGATACACGAGACGATGATGATGAACATTCCGGAGCTGAGAGAGGCGACGAGAGATCGGAACACATGGAGAAGGCTGACTATGACGGTCGCTAGGATTCAGCGAATCGACGGCACAAGGTGACAAGGTGATACAATAATTGGACAGAGCGCTTTCATTAGACACCTTTAAAATGTTGTCGACCGGTGGTATATAAATATTTGAAACAGTAATTGTATAATGACTAAATGAATGACTTGGTTCACGTAAAAGAGTCGCGGGACATTATAACCGATTGAAAAGGGTAAAAGGCCGACTTTGTGAATTACCTATAATATCATTTAGTGTTTGTGCTGTTTTTATCAAATTTTTATTCAAAAAAGTATAATGGTAAATAGTGAATGTTGTCACAAGATGACGTTAAACTGAAAATTAATAAATAATCACTTAAAAGAGTACAAGTAGAATAAGAATCTAACGTCATGATATTATTATAATTAAATTTGTATCGAATCATTTAATCACAGTGTGTGTATAACAGAAAGTAGGCCTAACCGATGCATTACTTTATGTTGTTTAACATTGAATTTTGTGACATTGTAAGGATTTATTTTGACACCTTTAAATGGTGTCGTTTGGACGTTAAATTTATAGTTTTCATTGTATGGTATACATTGTGAATTGTCGTCAACGCCCTTTAAGGCGACGTTAAACCTTTGAGTAATAATAAATTCATAAATTCCACTCTCAATGATAGCAGCAAGACGTCGTCAAACAAAAGTATAATTATTAGCAGTGGGTACGAAGAGTGACAACATCCTCACTTTTCTCGGTCTTGGCATATGTAGTTGATATCCATGTCATCCATTTCCTTTACAGCTTTGCGAACACAGTGTCGTTAAGCAGCAACTAACCAAACCAATGGACAAATAATCTACTTTCTGTAAATCCACCACTGCTCGTACTCCGTTAGTGCCAGTCTCACGCCTGGAGGAAGGAGGAGGGCAACGCTAATCATCTTTATTATGACATTAATTGTCGTTAAACAGCAACTAGATAACTGCGTAACTCTTTTACAGTTTTTCTCGTCCTATAAAAAGGAATACAATTGTCCTTTGCACACCTCTTTCAATGATGAAATAGCCCTACAAGTAAACGAAGAGTCTTAGTTGATTTAGTTCCCTTAGTGATAGCAGAAAGATGTCGTTATACAAACGAAGCTGTGTTTATTTAGCGGGTATGAATAGCACTAACGCGTTCACTTTTCTCAGCCTCGGCATCTGTAGTTAAGAGACACGACTTCTACGTCCATAAGAGTTTAGCGAAATAAGCTGGAGCCCTGTGCTTGGCTTTCGAGTGGCGCTTTAGAAGTTTGGAGATTACGATTACGATTACGATTACGATTACGATTACGATTACGATTACGATTACAACGTCGTTAAACAGCAACTGACCAAACCAATCAACTATACTAATCTACTTTCCTGTATATCCGCTACTACTCGTACTCTGGTATTGCCAGTCCCAAGACAGGGCAAAGAAGGAGGGCGACACGAATAATAATCTTTGTTATGACACGATGTCGTTAAACAGTAACTAACCAACCAACCTACTTTCCCTTGCGTAACTTATATACATTTTATATCGTCCATATATAATTAAGAGAACTTTACTTTACGTACCTCTTTTAAGGTTGATCTCATTCTATAAAACAAAACAGCGGCCTTTTGCATACCTTTTTAAAGACTGAAATGGCACTACAATTAAGTATTAGAAGAATCACAGTTCATCTAACTCCGTCACTCTTCGTTTTCTGACAGTGCCAGTCCAAAGCCTGGATTAAGGAGGGCGACGCTAATGGTTTCTGTTACCACACAGCTAGTCGTTAAACATAAACAAACAAGCAAGCAAGCAAAGCGAAGCTGCAAATTCTTCACACCTTTTTTACGCTTAAATATCGCCTTATAAATGTAAATTGCCGACCACAGTCTTCGCATTTGTATGATTTCTTCTCTGAATACTTCTTGGTCCCTCAACTCTGGAATTCGTTTCCTGTGATCAACGTCTTGGCTGAAGGGAAAAGCACAAGCATCTGTGGATCGGTGCAAGTCTCGCTCAAACTCGGTGTAATAGGCAATGATTCGATCGATTATCGATTATGGCAACATCGCCTACGATACTTCATCGAATACAGTACAAGGCGGCCTTATCCATCTGATGGGCAATGTAATGTAAATATTCATTTGCATCCACAGGGAGACCGGTTTATTCCCCGGCTCGATATCAAATCAATTCCGCAATGACCAGGCTGCTCCGTTCCGGTACCAGGTCAGAATTCAGGGAAGTCAAGGAGAGGTGACAGCATGGTGCAGGCGTTCAATGCGGCGCACTGCGGGACACCAACACAGTACAATACAATATAACACAACACAATACAACTGGGGCGCGGTAGTGTAGGGGTATGTTCGGTGCCTTGCAGCTGGAGGGTTGCGGGTTCGAATCCACCTCAAGCCGTCGCGTAGGGACCCTGGGCAAGTCCTTCACTCGCAATTGCTCTTGCGCTTCGGCGTGAAACTCCGATTCAGCGTCCGCGCAGTAGTCGGGAGCGCCTCTGAATAGGCAATCTGGTAAAGGCGCTATAACAAGTGTTCAAATACAATACAATACAATACAATACAATAGTTGCAAAAGCTAATACTTCCAAGTTTCGTCATTTTTTAAAATGAAGTTAATGACCTTCCATAATACGTCCGGATTTTTCTGCAAGGACCGAGAGTCAACGACGATGCAACATTACATTTAAAACAAATCTTTAAAAAAATAAGAATTAAAAGGGGTTTTCAGTCGCAGTTTAAATTTTTTAGCTGAAATGCCAATAGGAACAACAAATTGAATACATAAGCGTCAGTGTGTTAAACACCGCTTTTAAATGAAAATTATAATTTTAAGTAGAAGACCAAAATCAGGAGCGTAAGCTGCAAACTTCTCAGTTTCAAGAAAATTGGTCTAAGTTTCTTAATCACCCTATAAATAAAAATGGAAATCGAAACACAACAATCGCTTCATCAACATACCGTTAGGTTTTTCTAATCTCCGATAAGTAAAAGTGAAAGACGGCGGAGAGCAGTCTCTTACACACCTCTTCTAAGTGAAGACCTTGCTGATGATGCATCGGGCAATGATTCAATCCTTGGTAACTCCGCCACTGATCGTACTTTGTCAGTGCCAGTCCCAAGCCTGGATGAAGGAGGATGGCGACGCTAATGGTCTTTGTTACGAGTGGGGAAGGTGCACAGTTGCGATTGCGGAAGGCAAGAAGCTCCTAACGACTAAGGTATACGGGGGTGCGCCGCAAGCCCCCCCCCGACGCAATTTTGAGCATTTTATCTCAGATGGAGTACATTTTGGGCTCTTGCTAACCTCAACATTTTCAAAAGTTGGGGATGGACCGTCCCAACCTGTTCGAAAGTTGGGTGGTTGCGCCTAAATATGCTGTCCTTAGACACCTGTGAAACCTTATCTGCTCATGCTATATAATCTTGGAAATCCGCTTCAGGTATTAGTGTAGATCTGGTATGCAGTCTGTTAAGGACCTTGTACAAACAGAAGTCTCTAAGTATACGAATGAAAATCAATGAAATAATGAATTTGAATATGAATATGAATATTCCGAATAATATGAATAATATGAATAATATGAATACTAATAATGGTAAAGAATATGTCTGGGCAAATTACTACATATTATAGCGATATGGGTAAACAACATAGGGGGAGTAGACGAATGGTATCATCACTGGCGTGAAAAGCCGGTCAAATAGGAACCGGGATCGAATTCCAATATTAAAGACGTGTATACCGCCTGCACATGATAATTATTTTCAAATCGGAAAGAGAATTATTCTCCAGTCGATGCTGAGAAAATAAAAAATATTCATGTCGACCATTTGTTTTTAAGAAAACCAGGGACAGTTGATTCACAGGTTTTTTGAGGTTTAAGTCTGTCGATATGTGAAAATATACAATAATTTTAACTCCGCCACTATAATACTGTGGTAGTGCCAGTCCGAAGCCTGGAGAAAGGAGGAGTGCGACACTAATCATCTTTTTATGACAAATTGTCGTTAAACAGCAAGTAACTACCGGTACCTTTTTTAAAGAACCGTCTGAGACTCCAATTTGCTTGACTGAGCTTCTGCGATTACTTGTATGGTAATTGCAGACCTTAACAGAGGTGTTGAACATCGCGTTTCATGTTGATATACTACTTTGAAGAAAATCCGTAAAAGAGGTGTTTAAGGGACAACGATTAAGAATATTTTTACTAAAGTCTCACTTGGGTGCTTCATTAAAACAGCCCTCCTATCGCTGCCTCCACCACGCTCCCTCCTATTCTTCTTCATCCTCCTACTTCTCCTCCCTCCTCTTCCTCCTCGTTTTCCTTTTCAGAACAATTCACAACGTTATATTGCGTAGTGCAGCCAATAATGTGTCAAACTGAGCACATTCGGAAAAGCACAACTTGTACATGATGAGCTTCTCAGTATACTTATAAGTCGACTGTGACCCTAAAAGAGGTGTTGAACATGCTCTGAATATTCTTGCTGCTTCGACAAAAAGGCTTTAAAGAGGTGTTTAAGGGGCACCGATTGAGAATATTTTAACTAAGGCTTCACCTTGGCTGCTTTATGAAAACGGCGCATTAGAAGCGATTAGATATGATTGCATTAAACGATGATTGTATTTTTCAGCTCGTAACGTCGGCGTGACAGCTCTGATCGTCATAGTGGTTCTGATAATAGTTGCTGTAGCCGCAGTCAGCACTTACTTGGTCTGTAGGCGTCGTATCGCTGAAAGGGTTCGCATGGGGTTCTTCAGGGCTCATCTGAGGGAGGACTACGACAAGGTCAACTTCACCACCCTCGAGGAAGAGCCGGAGTTTGAACCGGGCAGGGTCAAGCCACTCAGTGCTTGAGATCGGTCAGTGGGGCGAGGTTCAGGGGCGATTTGTGGTGGCGAATATTTTGAGGAGATGGATATTTTGTGATGGGGTATAGTTTTGGGGTGGAAAATATGTTGAATGTGGAAGATTTTTGACGAGGGAATATTTTGAGGCAAGGAATATTTTAGACCAAGAAATATTTCTGAGGTAAGGAATATTTTGGGGCAATGAATATTTTTTGGTCAACGAATATTTTGGGGGCAAGGACTATTTTTGGGGTGGGAAGATACTTGGTTTTGAAATCGCAAAATTTATGGGGAAATTTGTCTTCAGTTGGAGCCATTAAGGGTATGGTTAAATTCCCATTTTCTGAAGGAACGTTTTTATGGTGCTCCTTTGTCCCTGCAAATCGCGCCCTGGACAGCTTTTGAGAACAAATCTTATTCAGCTTTCGTTATCATTCCAAACTCTTCCAACTAAAGTTGTAAAAGATTAGAAGTTCGAATGTTGTTCACTGTCTATGACGCAGATCTGTTGGCTTTTTCGATTTTTTCGTGCCTTTTTAAAATAGGGAATTGTCTCAAACATTGTGGTCATAATGTTTTCCAGCACCTTTTTAATGTTTTTATGTCTGCTATAAAAGGAATTGCATGGATTCGATCTTTACTAACTACCAATTTTTCTGTCGACCGACAACTTAGTATGCCGCCTGGCGAGCACGTTTATAATCTAATAAATTGCTTAAGACACCTGTTTTAACTTGTTAATATCTAATATAAGTTGAATTACGACCATTTCACCATGTTGTTTGTCATTGTTTATGACACCTCTTTTAATATTCTTGATTGTGCTATAATTGCAATTTGAATAGCGTTAAATCTTATTCTGCCCTCGGAAAATTTGTCAAGTGCGATTCATGTAGTGAATACCTTTGAGGTGAACGAAATTCTTCATTAAGATTATATCATAATTAGTAACTTTATTAGCTCCAGTGTTTAATGCAGAAGGCATCAACCGATGGCACACCAAAACCAATCCGTCATCAGGTCAACATATCCAGAAGATCAGTCCGTTATAAGACAGGGAGACAGCCTGTGATGGATAAACAATTTGAAAGAGGTAAGTTTTGAGTTGAGAGATCTGTGACAGATGAAACTATGTGATAAATTTCTGCTCCCTTTTGCTTTACTTTCTCACGTTTGAGAGATCTTTAAAACTTTGTATTTTCTTCATTTAATTATCGATCTTCGTTAATTTTGCTGGGAATTCATTTGAGGCGAGTTCTCGTTTGAATATCGGTGGCGTATTTTTCCGTCATGAACAGAAATATTCTGTCTTGTTTGTTTGTGGCGACCTATATATGGGTGCTTCCTATACAAGGGTGCTTCCTATACATGGGTGCGACCTATACATGGGTGCGACCTATACATGGGTGCGACCTATACATGGGTGCGACCTATACATGGGTGCGACCTATACATGGGTGCGACCTATACGGGTGCGACCTATACATGGGTGCGACCTATACCCGGGTGCGACCTATACATGGGTGCGACCTCTACTCGGGTGCGACCCATACATGGGTGCCACTGCGACCTATACATAGGTGCGACCTATACATGGGTGCGACCTATACCCGGGTGCGACCTATACATGGGTGCGACCTATACTCGGGTGCGACCAATACACCGGTGTGACATATCACTTATTTTTTTATGTGTATTTTGTTTAAAATGTTATCACAAACTGTTGATCTGAGGTTAATAGACGGTCTCTTTACTCTGTCATCAGCTGGACATTCTGATTCTCGTGTCCAGAATATTGCTCTTGGAATTAAAAAGCGATTTTGTTAAGTTTTTGTTGCATTTGCTTTGTTAGTCTGCTTTGATTTTGTTTTAACATTTCTCCGGTTCTTGCTTTACTGTTTTGTTGCAACATATGTGTAATTTCAGTTAATTTTCTTCTGGATCAACATTTTGTTTTCGTGTTTCGAAATCTTCTATTTTCAATACCGCATCAGAATTGTTGAATAATAATTATTGTCTAAATACTTTCTTGATTTCATATAATAATAATAGACACTTGTTAAAGTCTTCTCTGTCGTGGTTTTAAATGTAATAATTGATATCAGACACGTTACTTAGATTCATATTTACCAAGTTTAAATAGCGCTTTTAATTGATAAAATAGATAAATTAAATAATAAATGTCTAATTGAGAGAATGTCTACGTTGCTGTGGTTTGATTTCGAAGTGAGAAAACTGTTTTAAAATTTCGGTGCCACCACCGCACCTTAGCGAATTCCAATACTCCGCCTGCAAAGTGTGGTTGTGGGGATAATTAAATTTTTTAATCGATGCTAATCATTTTTGTAATGTCGATAAGTTAAAATATAGAATAATTGTAACTCCGCCACTCCAGTAACTATGGTAGTGCCAGTCCCAAGCCTGGAGAAAGTAGAAGTGCGATGCTAATCATCTTTGTTATGGGACAGTGTAGTTAAACAGCAAGTAACTAACTGCTTACCTCTTTAAAAGTTTATCTCGTTTTATAAATGATAATAGCGTAGTCCTTTGCACACCTCTTTTACTGATCAACTGGCCTTACAAGTAAAAGAAGAGGTATAATTTATTGAGTGCTGTCGCATAGTTAGCAGTAAGACGTCGTCAAAAAAGATGCTGTATATTAGCAGTGGGTACGGACAGTGCTAACGCCTTCTTTTCCTCAGCCTCGGCGTCTGTAGTTGAGATCAACGACTTTAATTTCCGTAATAGTTTAGCGAACACAGTGTCATTAAACAACTAACCAAATCAATCGAATAATAATCTACTTTCCTGTAAATCCGCCACTGTCCATACTCTGGTATTGCCAGTCCCAAGATTGGACAAAGGAGGAGGGCGACGCTAATCATCTTTTTTGTGATACTAAGTCGTTAAACAGCAACTAATTAACCAACCAACATACTTTCCCTTACGGAATTTCTAATATCGTCCATATTTTCTTAACATACCTCTTTTAATGTGGGCTGTACCTATACAAGAATAAAATAACACAGCCTTTTGCACACCTCTCTGAATGATGAAATCGTCCTACAAGTAAACGAAGAATTCCAGTTCACTAAGAGCTGTAACAAGCCAAAAATAATCTTTGTCGGTGGCAACGGACTTTCTTGTCATACGCTGCCGTTAAACCCTGGATCCATCCAGTTCACTAAGTACGAACTCCGCAACTGTTCGCTTTATGACAGTGCCAGTCCCAAGCATGAATAAAGGAGGAGGGCGACGCTAATGGTCTTTGTTACCAGACAGCTAGTCGTTAAAAAGGAAATACACACAGCTCACTAAGTTATTTTCAGCTACGTTATAATGCTTTGTCCGAAGTAGTCGCCAAACAAAAGCCTTATTACTGTTATCATCGGGGTTTATTAGGTGAAGTGCTAACGCCTTCATTTTCTCATCCTCGGCATCCTATGTGAAGTTGGGATCCAGGAATTCCATTTCCCTCACTGTCTAAAGAACGTCAGGAGTGCGAGATAGTATAGTGGCTAGCGTGGTGGACTGTCAATCGAGAGGTGGGAGGGTTCAAATCCCTGCCAGGGCAGAAATTTAATTTGAGAGATCTGAGCCCCCCTAGCCAACTTAGCTATGATGAGTACACTGACCGTACACTGTCGGTGGGAAGATGAGACAGCGCCCTCATCTGCCGAAGCTAAGAAAATGAAGTCGCTAACACTTCATGCCCATGTCAGCCTCATTGCTGAAGCTCAAGGAACTGCTCTTCTTCTTCTTCTTCTTCTTCTTCTTCTTCCTCTTTCTCCACCTCCTCCTCCTCCTCCTCCTCCTTATCTTCTTCTTCTTCTTCTTCTTCTTCTTCTTCTTCTTCTTCTTCTTCTTCTTCTTCTTCTTCTTCTTCTTCTTCTTCTTCTTCTTCTTCTTCTTCTTCTTCTTCTTCTTCTTCTTCTTCTTCTTCTTCTTCTTCTTCTTCTTCTTCTTCTTCTTCTTCTTCTTCTTCTTCTTCTTCTTCTTCTTCTTCTTCTTCTTCTTCTTCTTCTTCTTCTTCTTCTTCTTCTTCTTCTTCTTCTTCTTCTTCTTCTTCTTCTTCTTCTTCTTCTTCTTCTTCTTCTTCTTCTTCTTCTTCTTCTTCTTCTTCTTCTTCTTCTTCTTCTTCTTCTTCTTCTTCTTCTTCTTCTTCTTCTTCTTCTTCTTCTTCTTCTTCTTCTTCTTCTTCTTCTTCTTCTTCTTCTTCTTCTTCTTCTTCTTCTTCTTCTTCTTCTTCTTCAACCATTCTTCTTCTTCAACTTCTTCAAATTCTTCGATACTGTTTGTATTCTATATTGCCAGTCCCAAAACTGGACAAAGGAGGAGGGCGACGCTAATCATCCTTGCTATGATACGATGTCGTTAAACAGCAACTAACCAACAAACCTACTTTCCCTTTCGTAACTTTTATACATTTTATATCGTCCATATAATTAAGAGAACTTTCCCTTACGTAGGCTACCTCTTTTAAGGTTGATCTGATTCTATAAAACCAAAAGGCAGCCTTTTGCACACCTCTTTAAAGACTGAGATGGCCCTACAAGTATTAGAAGAATCGCATTTCATCTAGTTGGGTCAGCTTGTGATGAGTGTTTTCGTCCGTAGTAAGTTACTGTACTCGTCAGAGAAAAAATGTATCATGATCATCAGCTTTTATAAAGTGAAGTGCTAACGCATTCATTTTCTCATCGTCGGCATTTGTTGGATCCACGAATTCCATTTCATTTACAG
This sequence comes from Aporrectodea caliginosa, assembly GCA_020284085.1. Classification (NCBI taxonomy): domain Eukaryota; kingdom Metazoa; phylum Annelida; class Clitellata; order Crassiclitellata; family Lumbricidae; genus Aporrectodea; species Aporrectodea caliginosa. Next base: position 182,724 of record JACEVL010000869.1, read on the forward strand.
TTTAACGACCGTCAGCTGTGCTCAGTAGTACAGTGGTTAGGGCGCTGGACTGTCAGTCGAGAGGTCGGGGTTCAAATCAGCTCCAGGACAGAAATATAATTCCAGTTCCAGATTTCTGCTCTACCTGCACCACCTAGCTTACTCAGCTATAATGAGTACACTGGTCGTATACACTGTCGGTGGGAAGAAGAGGCGGTGAGGGAGAGGACTTGCCACCTTTCCTCCAACGCTGAGGCTAAGAAAATGAAGTCTCTAACACTTCATTCCCATGGCTGCCTCATTGCTCCTAAAGGACACCTCTCTCAGTCTTTCTCTTCCTCTACCTCTTCCTCTTCCTCCTCCTCCTCCTCCTTCTCTCCTCCTCCTCCTCCTCCTCCTCCTTCTCCTTCTTCTTCTTCTTTCTTCGTCATCATCATCAGCTTCTTCTTCTTTAAGTTTTTTAATCGCCCTATACATAAAGTCGAAGACGAAGGAGAATTATATAGCAGTCTTTAACATACCTCTTTTAATTTTTCAAATCCTCTTTAAATAAAAGTGAAAGACGGGCAAGCGCAGTCTCCTAAACACCTCTTTTAAGTTTAACTATCGCCTTATAAGAGTACGCAGAAGATCATCATTGTCGTATTCCTCTTAGTGGCTGTTTGATAAATTATTAGTTCTTCCCTCATCGCTGCAATTGGTTTCTTTGATCGAAATCTCGAATGGAAGGCTCCGCTCCAAGCCTCGCGCGAACTCATGCTGATGATGTACCGGGCGATTCAACATCGATTATGACAGCATCGCCTACGACACTGCATCGAATACAGTAAAAGGCCTTATCCATCTGATGTCCAATGATCCGTAATGTAAAACTAGGTCCTAAAAATTTCTCAGCGCCCACAAAAGTCACGTCAGTGAGACAAGCTTATTCATCGGCGCTACATCTAGTCAAGTTCGCCATGGCCAGGCTGATGCTCTCAGTGCTCTGTTCGTTCCGATACCAGGTCAGAATCCGGGAAGATCAAGCCGACGAGACAGCATGGTGTTACGGTGGTAATCGGTGAGGATGGTGGTCGTGTAGAATGAGGCGCACTGTGGAACACCATCATGGCGGCCTTCTTCAGGTCGACAGCGGAGAGAATGCCTATGCATCTGAGTCGAAGACAACAGATGATGGAGTATTCCACGAAGATTTTTCGTCCTACTTCTTATACTCTTCCTACCCGCTTGGGCCGCCTCCTTCTCCTCTTTCTGCCTCTCTTCCTCTTCCTCTCCATCTCCTCTGCCTCCACCTCCTTTTCCTCTTCGTCCGTTTTTGAACAGTTGTCACAGTTAGCATGGCTTGATACAGCCAATCGTTACAGTCAATCACTCTGCCTCATGGTGGATTGACGATAAGTCAATTGGTTGCTGTGTGTCTTCTTTAACTTATTAGGCGAATGTACAACTTAAAAGAGGTGTTGAACATTGCTCTTCATTTACAAAATCTTTAAAAGAGGTGTTTAAGCGACAAAGATTTGAATTGTATTTGTACTATGGTCTTGGGGTTTGCTTTATGAAAAGTCTCCATGGAAGTCATTGTATTGTATTGTATTGTATTTAAAGATTTATAAAGCGCCTCTCGCAGTGGACACCAATCAGAGGCGCTCCCAGTGCGAAAGTCCTCGAGAATAAAAACAAGTTTTGAGGTAGCGAAAAGATGTAGCAGGACCACCAGATAGTATGGTGGTGCGAACAAAGGGGAAGTTGATTCCATAGCGAAGGGCCAATGCAGGCAAAGGCACGGGAATGGGCAATGGGTGTGAGGAGGAACACGAGGAACAAAAAGGTCAAGACGATGAGAAGAGCGGAGCGGGCGAAGAGAGATATTATTATTAGATATTATTAGATTAAGCGATGCTTGTATTCAATGTATTGTAGGGCACATCTGAGAGAGGATTACGACAGGGTCAACTTCACCACCCTCGAAGAGGAGCCGGAAGTTGAACAGGGCAGGCTCCAACCACATCAGATTGGGCAGTGTGGTTAGGTTCGGGGACGATTTGTAAAGGAGTATTTGTGGTAGGGAAACCTTTTGCGGTGGAGAATATTTGGGGCGGAGAATGTTTTTGGGCTGGTGAATATATTTGGGGTAATAAACATTTTCGGGGTGTGGAGCATTTTAGGGTTGGGACAATTTTTGTGGTGAGAATATTTTGGGGTGGGAGATTCTTGGTTGTGAGCAAAATTTATGGGGAAATGTATCTTCAATAGGAACCTTGGGTTAAGTTGCCCATCCTCTGAATGAGTGGAGTATGGCGCTGGTTTTCCCTGCAAATCGGGCCCTAGTTGAGGCTCATGATCCCTAGTGCCCTCTTTTTACAAACTATTTTATTGAGCTTTCTTTTACATTCCAAAACCTTGCAACTTCTGAAATTGTCGTAGAAATTTAGAATTTCGAAAGCTGCACACAGAATATGACGCAGAATGTTTTTGCCGTTGCTTTGTGCCTTTTTTGTTATAAATACCTTATAATGTCTCAGACATTATGGTCACAATCTTTAGACACCTTTTAAACGTTTTCACTTTTTGTTATAAGTAAAATTGCTTGGATACATTGCTTATTGTTATGTGGCCCACCCTTATTCTCTGCGTCGACCTACAACTTGGGTAACCACATTGCGAACATAAAATAATAAACTAGAATAATTATTGCGTATGATACTTATTTATCGTTGTTAATTGCTGCTATAAGTTGAATTACGAACACGAGACACTTGTTGCTTGTCATTATTTTCGACACCTCTTTTAATTTCCTCCATTATGCTATAATTGGAATTGCCTCCGCGGTTCATTATATTAGGACCTGTTAAGTTCCGTTAAACGAATTTGTAACGCTATGATAGAAATGGTATTGACTGGAGATTAATTATTCTTGATCTACCCTTGGAAGATTCCTGTAGTGAATACCTTTGAGATGAACAAAATTCTTCATCCAGATTATATTGTAATTAGTAAATTCTATTGCGCATGCGTCTACATGCTGAATGCATCGACCGATGGGGCACCAAACCCAAGCAATAATCAGGTCAACATCCAGAAGAGCAGTCCGCTAACACAGAAAGGATGCATCCTATGGTGGATAAGTACGTTTCAAGTTGAGAGATCTGTGACAAATGTGACTACGTGACAATTTTCAGCTCCCGTTTGCTTTACTTAGGTTGTCATAGCTCTTTAAAATGTATATACATTTTTCATGTGATAATCGATCTTCGTTAATTGTACTAAGAATATTCGTTTGGAAGTTTTTCAATTCAATGAACGTTGCTTATTTTTTGTCGTGAACAGAAAACTTTTGTTTCGTGTACTTGTGGTCGTCGTAGAATTTCTGAAAAAACATTTTTAAAATTCCACACAGTTTTCCTTCGTCCTGTCCGATCTTTTACCTCTCAGGAAATATCTCGTACTTATACAAACTGTGACGCAATGGATCAAAATGAGTCGGATGTCGGCAATTTACATTGCTAGGAAAAGAGCAAATTATGATCAGAAGTCACTTTTTCTTATGTTCAGATTTTAGTTCCGTTAAACGAGTTTGTAACGCTATGATAGAAATGGTATTGACTGGAGATTAATTCTTGAAAATGGGTGAAAAAAATTTTTCTAAAATTTCTTATATCTTTCATTTGATGAAATTCATTGTTTTAATGTGTATTTTCAGGATTTTCTTACAGAGAATACTTTTATTTTTTGTGATTATATATTAAAATAAATTAAAAAACATTTTCAACAAAAAACACATAATCATTCGTAACTTTGTCAAAAGTAAGGTAGAACCAAAGTTTTGGTGTCATTTTAAAGAAATAAATGTGGTCTTTTAAGAATATGTAAAATACTCAAATTCTAGAATTTACGACATGCGACTCATTTTGATCCTTGGGTCACAAATACGTTTCCTTCTCAGTTCCAATTTTCATTTTCTTGAATTTTTTTAGACACCCTTCTTCTGCCGATGCATATCGTCAAATAGTATTTCGACCAGTGGAAGCCTGGAAGGATTAAGTATACCTTACGGAATAACAGCAGAATTTCTTTCGACTGAATTTGTCTGTCATCACTACTAGGCCTATATAAAAAGATACGACGTCGCTGATTCGTCGAATACAGCGCCCCCATGGGAAAATATTTTGTAGTAGCAGGCGTTTGGTAACTTTTATTAAATCGTTCCCTTTAGAGAACTTGAGAACGCATTCAACCAAAGCTATATAAAAACTCCGCCACTGCTCGTACTTTCGCAGTGCCAATCCCAGGCCTGGATGAAGAAGGAGGGCGACGCTGATGATCTTCGTTATCACACAGTGTCGTTAATATGAAACTACTACTATTACTGCTGCTATATAAATATTAACACTGTAATCGTATGGTTTTAGCGCTCCATTTAAAAACCATAGAGACGATGTTTACCAATGCTATATAATTATGGCCAGTCTACCCATTTGATAAAAGCGCTGTCCTTAGACACCTCTAAAACGTAGTCAACCAGTCCTATATAAACTGGGGACGCCGTTTTAGGTATAATTAGGCTATTGAGATACGGGATGTCGTCTCTTAAGAACCTTGAACTCAGAAGCCTCTTAATTCTTAAATATACGAATGAAAATCAATGAACGCACTTAAACGAATCATATATTAAGTAAGCCAAAATAATTAATGATGAAGTGAACGGCCTTTGCTGCCATAAGATGTCGTCAAACAAATATGTTATAGATCAGCAAGGGGCTTGAAGAGTGCTAACACCTTCACTTTTCTCAGTCTCGGCATCTGTAGTCACCCATTTTCTATACAGTTCGGCGAACACAGCATTGCTAAACAACTAACCAGATCAATCGACCAATAATCTACTGTCCTGTAACTCCTGTGGTATTGCCAGTCCCATAAGACGGGCTAAAGAAGGAGGGCGACGTTAATGATCTTTGTTATTACACAGCGTCGTTAAACAGCAACTAACCGACCATGTACTTACCTTGAGCAAGTATTATACATTTTATTTCGTCCTATAAATAAAAGAACTCCCAGCGATCCTCTTTTAAGACATGTCTCATTATATTATTAAAAATTAAGAGCAGCCATTTGCACACCTCTTTTAAACAGCAAATGTCCCTACAAGTAAATGAAGCGTCGAAGTTCAGTAATTCATTTTCTTCGCGCGAGTGTGAAAAGAGAGATCGGGGTTCAAATCCCCTCCAGTGCAGAAATATATCGAGATTTCTGCTGTACCTGAGGGACAGGAGTGGCCACCGGTCCTCATATGCCGAGCCTAAGAAAGCAAAGTCACTGACACTTCATACCAATAACTGCCTATCAGACTAGCATAAGGGATTTTTATAACGTTTATTTAACGACGCCGTCGTATCGACGATGATTGGCGTGAATGCTTGTTTACTGTTTAACGACCACTGTGCGACAACAAAGATCATTAGCGTCGGCCTCCTCCTTTATTCAGGCTTGGGTCTGGCACTGTCAGATAGCGAACACTGGCGGAGTTAGCTTCAGGACAACCACAGTAGGCCCCCCCTCCGAAGAAGCAACCATGGGTCTGCTCGGTCGATCGTCGCATTGTCTCCTCTGGGCTTTCGTAGATGTGATCATCTGCGGCGTGCGTCGTGTATAATTGTGAGCTGCATGGTGCCATCATCGAGTTCTTCTGATACTCCGTGCAGTGCATGGACGGACACACTGCCCCCGTGCTACGCTGCTGCAGGAGCAGAAGACGCAACGTGGCGTACTCATTGGTGGATGATGGATCTGAGAGGAGGACGGAGGACTGCATGGGAGGCGACTGGAGGAGGGCGAGTAGGGTGAGGTTTGGTCCCTCTGAAGATGATGGAAGGTGGATCGCACGACCATTGTGTACCTCTTGCAGATAATTTACAGCGAAAGACTTTTATTGTTAGAATGTTGTACTCCTATTGACATTAACTGTTGATTGTTGTTAAGATGTAAGTACACCAGAGTGCGGATATGCAATTGGTTTTATTGAAGAATATACTTACTTACTTAACTTCTCCTCGTTGACTGATGATGGTTGGCCGTAGTAGTCGTAGTCCTCCTCCTCCTCCTGGGTGGCAGCCGTCAGTCAGTTCCTTAACTGGATAACGAACCGTATACTCTTGCTTGAGGCGCCTGAAAGAAATTAGTTCAGGTTGGCTATTATCATCATCATCATCAGTCTCTTACACACCTGTTTTAAGTTTCCTAATCGCCCTATAAATGAAAATGGTAATCCTAAACATTCGTTTTAATTTCTTTAATCCCCGAAGAGTAAAAGTGAAAGTCGGCGAAGAGCAGTCCGTTACACACCTCTTCTAAGTTCAGCAATCGCCCTATAAGTAAAAGAAGAAGACCAAAACTAAGAGCTGTAATATGCCAAAACTAATCTTTGTCGGCGGCAACGGCCTCTGTTGTCATAAGCTGCCGTTAAACTGTGGACACAAGTCGTCGTATTATTCGGCATTATCTACTGATCACTAAATTGTTCTCTCATCTCTGCAATTGGTTTTGTTTGAGTGCCGCATCAATGGAAGCGATGGCTGGCGCCACCTAGGGTGCCTCAAAAGATTGTGTATCGGGCAATGATACCCGTGCATCTGGGCATTGAGGAAAACATACTCACCAAAACAGCGCTGAATAGCACCACTTTATATTGTATTGTAGTGCATTGTATTGTATTGTATTGTATTTGAACACTTGTTATAGCGCCCCTACCAGATTTCCCATTCAGAGGCGCTCCCGACTACTGCGCGAACGCTGAATCGTATATATAGGAATGCCACCGAACTTGGATTACGGCAAAGCACAAACATTATTTATTAGACATGTATGTGAGGGCGGGTGAACAGTGTACGAGTTAGGACCACAATGGCCCAAACTAGATCTTTTGCAACTATTGGGCCCTCCCTATGGAATGCCCTTCCCTCCTCTCTACGTGCTACCATTCCATCTGGGTCTCTTCCTACAGCCTTCTCCCTCCTCAAAACCTTCTTCTTCTGGAGAGGTGCTGGGACTGGGAGCGCTACCAAGTGGCCACTGCTGTGAGCGGCGCTATATAAATTAACATATACAATACAATACAAGACAATTTATCGTGATCACTTCCTCAGGCTCCGTTTCGCCCACTGCCTAATCAACGACGTATACGTTCGTTAGTGGAAACTGGCGACACCTATGAAGTGCCTGAAACCGTGCTTCATTTCCTGTATCATGGCCCTAGACATTAGTTTATGAATATTAGTGACATTAATACATTAAAAGGATTTCTTTTGACATCTTCTGGACGCCATAAGTTCCTCGTTTTAGTTATATGCTGTTCTATGGTCAACGGCATTTGATGCCATAAAACGAAGCTAAACTTTGGAATAATGAAGGAGTTGCATCCAAGAGCAGTCTCTTACAAACCTTTTTAGACAGTGTCTGATGCATTGCTTTATGTTAAAAAACAATGAATATTAGTGGCATTATAAGGATTTCTTTTGACATCGTTCAACGGTGTCTTCTGGACGCCATAAGTTCCTCGTTTTAATTATATGGTGTACAATGCTGTTCTATGGTCAACGGCATTTGATGCCATAAAACGAAGCTAAACTTTGGAATAACGAATGAGTTGTATTATGCCAAAATAATTTCTGTCGACGGTAACGGCTGTCGTTTAACTCTGCATGCATCCAAGAGCAGTCTCTAACACACCTTTTTAAAGGATTATCATCTCATATAAGTCAAAGTGGCAGACGGCGAATAAGAACGATTTCACACACCTCTTTAAAGTTTTATAATCGCCCTATAAATAAAAGTCGAAGAAACTGACGTTCAGTCTGATATGTACTCACTCTTTTTTTAGAATTCGCCCTATAAGTCAAGTCGAAGACACAATCGATCGTAATTAGGACTGGGCATCTAACGCGTTCTTGTGCGACTAATGGTTTAATTAATTAGCGCAATTAAATATTTTAACATAGTTAACGCTATTGTCACTGCGCCCAATTATTCTTTAAAAATGCGCTTAAACAATTATTGCTAATTGAAAAGATTTTGTAAGCAATGTGAACGCGGGTGGTCAGTCCTCTCTCTTGCCGTCTCATCTTCCCACCGACAGTGTACGATCTGTGTACTCATCACTGCTCAATCGGCCAGGTTAAGCAGAAATCTCCAAACAAATCTCAGTGCATCCCAATGCTATACAAACGTGGCATAACAGTTCGTTACAAACCCTTTTTAAGTTTTCGTAACGCTCTATAAGTTAAAGTGGAAGACAACTAATAGGAGCGCTCTTACACACCTCTTTTATATTTTAGAATTGCATTATAAGTAGAAGTAGAAACTAAAATATTTATATTTAGCGTCATTAGCGTCTGATTACTACGTCATCCCTTAAGTCTGCAATTGATTTTCTTTGATCGACTAGAACACATGCCTTGGTCCGTCTCAAACTCAAGTGAGCCATGGCTGGCGCCACCTGGGGTGCCTCAAACGAGACTTTGCTGATGGTGTTCCGGGCAATGATTTGATCCTTTATCGCCTACGAAAACACTTCATCGTCAAAACGAGTCAATCTTGACGGCAGGCTGTAGAAGGCCCTGTCCAGCTGCTGTGGCGCACTGCGAGGCACCAGCATATAGGGTTATCACAAGAGTTATACCTCTTTTAATCGATTCAATTCATGATAAGTAAAACTCCGCCACTGTCCGTACACTGACAGTGCCAGTCCCAAGCCTGGATAGAGGTGGAGGGCGACGCTAATGATCTTTGTCATCATACAGTGTCGTTAAACTGAAACTGCTACTGTAAGTAAAAGTGAAAAGTGGGCGCAAAGGAGGCCATATGCTCTGCGCCATATAGTCCTCATGAATATGAACTGCCCAAAAAAGATGACCACAATTTAATCTCTAGGGTTCTATATCTACCATTCGGGATGTTAAGATTTAACTCTCAATCTGACTATAGGCAAAAAGTATAGTTTTAATTTCATTAGCCTACTTTCACTATCCCATGTAAACTAGTTGCGGTATGTCAACTTAGTATCTTAATAAACGAAATCTACTAGTCTCTTACACACCTCTTCTAAGTGCAGCAATCGCCTTATATGTTAAAGAATTAGCCCAACGTTGTCAAATTCATCGATGATATCTATCACAAATTTTTCCCTTTTTCTTTGAGTGACGCATCAATGCGAGCGATGGCTGGCGCCACCTAGGGGGCCCAAAAAAAAGACCTTTCTGATAGTGTATGGGGCAATGATTCGATCCATTATCGCCAACGACTAATGACCGCATCGAGGGAAACGAACAGGCGGACATCCTTGTCAAATCAACGCATAATAGCACCACAGGACTTGGAGTACGGCAAATCGCTAACTATATAGGCTATCGTGATCACATTCGCCGAAAATATTGATAAATAATAATATTAGTTTATTAATTCAAACTGACAAGTACGCAGTAAGACTACATGATAATAATAGTAGTAAAAAGATGCTATAACAAGTTTAACCTTATGGAGTCGGCGAAGAGCAAGCTATTTATCGTGATCACTTTCTCAGAAAAAATTAATAATAATGAATAATGATATTCGTTTAATAATTCAAACTGACAAGTACGCAGTAAGACTACATGATATAGTAGTAACAGATGCTATAACAAGTTTAACCTTATGGAGTCGGCGAAGAGCAAGCTATTTATCGTGATCACTTTCTCAGAAAAATAATAATGAATAATGATATTCGTTTAATAATTCAAACTGACAAGTACGCAGTAAGGATACATGATATAGTAGTAACAGATGATACGAAGTTTAACAGGAGTCGAATTTCACTGTATGGCAGCCTGCAAGGCGCCCATCTGCTCATTTTTGAACACTTCTTACAGTTCCATGGCCTATAATATATCTAAATCTAATAGCCGTCAAAGGATTTCAATATCTTGTTTTGCTTCTGCTTGTACTTATGAGGCGAATGCAGCACTTAAAAGAGGTGTTGAACATTGCTCTACTTTTACATGTACTTTCCTTCTTTCACTACCCTTGAGGAAGAGCCGGAGTTTGGAACGAGCAGGATCAAGCCCCTCAGTGCTTGCGATCGGTCAGTGAGGTAAGGTTAGGGGGTGATTCGTGGTGGGGAATATTATTGAGATGGGAAACTTTTTGAGGTGGGGAATAATTTTTGAGGTGCACTGGAGAATATTTATGTGGTGAAGAATATTCAACGTCTTTGATTGACTGATCGACTGTCGTACATATGCAGGACTCTGTATACGAATGGTTAGTACGGTCACCTTAGACACCTTCAAATATATAATATATCTAAATCTAATAGCCGTCAAAGGATGTCAATATCTTGTTTTGCTTCTGCTTGTACTTATGAGGCGAATGCAGCACTTAAAAGAGGGCTATATAAATATGGGACATGGTGGCTGATTGGTTAGAGCGCTCTCTTTAGACACCTTTAAAATGTGGTCAACTCTAGCTATTTAGTAATAGAACACAGTAACTTTCAACTGTATTTGTAATGATGCTGTGTCATTAAACAACAATCAACAAGTTGTGATATTACCAGTTGAATAAGGGTGCGGAATACAATTGGGTAGAGCGCTTTCATTAGACACCTTTAAAATGTTGTCGACCGATGGTATATAAATATTTGAAACAGTAATTGCATAATGACTACATGAATGACTTGGTTCATATAAAAGAGTCGCGGGACATTATAACCGATTGAAAAGGGTAAAATGCCGACTTTGTGAATTACCTATATCATTTAGTGTTTGTGCTGTTTTTATCAAATTTTTATTCAAAAAAGTATAATGGTAAATAGTGAATGTTGTCACAAGATGACGTTAAACTGAAAATTAATAAATAATCACTTTAAAGAGTACAAGTAGAATAAGAATCTAACGTCACGATATTATTATAATTAAATTTGTATCGAATCATTTAATCACAGTGTGTGTATCACAGAAAGTAGGCTTAACCAATGCATTACTTTATGTTGTTTAACATTGAATTTTGTGACATTGTAAGGATTTATTGTGACACTTTAAATGGTGTCGTTTTGGACGTTAAATTTATAGTTTTCATTGTATGGTATACATTGTGAATTGTCGTCAACGCCCTTTGATGTCATAAGGCGACGTTAAACCTTTGAGTAATAATAAATTCATAAATTCCTCTCTCAATGATAGCAGCAAGACGTCGTCAAACAAAAGTATAATTATTAGCAGCGGGTACGAAGAGTGACAACATCCTCACTTTTCTCGGTCTTGGCATATGTAGTTGATATCCAGGTCATCCATTTCCTTTACAGCTTTGAGAACACAGTGTCGTTAAGCAGCAACTGACCAAACCAATGGACAAATAATCTACTTTCTGTAAATCCACCACTGCTCGTACTCCGTTAGTGCCAGTCTCACGCCTGGAGGAAGGAGGAGGGCAACGCTAATCATCTTTATTATGACATTAATTGTCGTTAAACAGCAACTAGATAACTGCGTAACTCTTTTACAGTTTTTCTCGTCCTATAAAAAGGAATACAATTGTCCTTTGCACACCTCTTTCAATGATGAAATAGCCCTACAAGTAAACGAAGAGTCTTGGTTGATTTAGATCCCTTGGTAATTGCAGAAAGATGTCGTTACACAAACGAAGCTGTGTTTATTTAGCGGGTATGAATAGCAACTAACGCCTTCACTTTTCTCAGCCTTGGCATCTGTAGTTAAGAGACACGACTTCTACGTCCATTACAATTTAGCGAAATAAGCTGGTTCCCTGTGCGTGGCTTTCGAGTGGCGCTTTAGAAGTTTGGAGATTACGATTACGATTACAACGTCGTTAAACAGCAACTGACCAAACCAATCGACTATACTAATCTACTTTCCTGTATATCCGCCACTACTCGTACTCTGGTATTGCCAGTCCCAAGACTGGGCAAAGAAGGAGGGCGACGCATATCATCTTTGTTATGACACAATGTCCTTAAACAGCAACTAACCAACAAACCTACTTTCCCTTGCGTAACTTATATACATTTTATATCGTCCATATATAATTAAGAGAACTTTACTTTAAGTACCTCTTTTAAGGTTGATCTCATTCTATAAAACAAAACAGCGGCCTTTTGCATACCTTTTTAAAGACTGAAATGGCACTACAATTAAGTATTAGAAGAATCACAGTTCATCTAACTCCGTCACTCTTCGTTTTCTGACAGTGCCAGTCCAAAGCCTGGATTAAGGAGGGCGACGCTAATGGTTTCTGTTACCACACAGCTAGTCGTTAAACATAAACAAACAAGCAAGCAAGCAAAGCGAAGCTGCAAATTCTTCACACCTTTTTTACGCTTAAATATCGCCTTATAAATGTAAATTGCCGACCACAGTCTTCGCATTTGTATGATTTCTTCTCTGAATACTTCTTGGTCCCTCAACTCTGGAATTCGTTTCCTGTGATCAACGTCTTGGCTGAAGGGAAAAGCACAAGCATCTGTGGATCGGTGCAAGTCTCGCTCAAACTCGGTGTAATAGGCAATGATTCGATCGATTATCGATTATGGCAACATCGCCTACGATACTTCATCGAATACAGTACAAGGCGGCCTTATCCATCTGATGGGCAATGTAATGTAAATATTCATTTGCATCCACAGGGAGACCGGTTTATTCCCCGGCTCGATATCAAATCAATTCCGCAATGACCAGGCTGCTCCGTTCCGGTACCAGGTCAGAATTCAGGGAAGTCAAGGAGAGGTGACAGCATGGTGCAGGCGTTCAATGCGGCGCACTGCGGGACACCAACACAGTACAATACAATATAACACAACACAATACAACTGGGGCGCGGTAGTGTAGGGGTATGTTCGGTGCCTTGCAGCTGGAGGGTTGCGGGTTCGAATCCACCTCAAGCCGCCGCGGACGAACCCTGGGCAAGTCCTTAACTCGCAATTGCTCATGCGCTTCGGCGTGAAACTCCGATTCAGCGTCCGCGCAGTAGTCGGGAGCGCCTCTGAATAGGCAATCTGGTAATTGCGCTATAACAAGTGTTCAAATACAATACAATACAATACAATACAATAGGAACAACAAATTGAATACATAAGCGTCAGTGTGTTAAACACCGCTTTTAAATGAAAATTAAAATTTTAAGTAGAAGACCAAAATCAGGAGCGTAAGCTGCAAACTTCTCAGTTTCAAGAAAATTGGTCTAAGTTTCTTAATCACCCTATAAATAAAAATGGAAATCGAAACAGAACAATCGTTTCTTCAACGTACCCTTAGTTTTTCTAATCCCCGATAAGTTAAAGTGAAAGACGGCGGAGAGCATCTCTTACACACCTCTTCTAAGTGAAGACCTTGCTGATGATGCATCGGGCAATGATTCAATCCATTTGTCACACAGGTTCATCAACAGAACACGAAACGATCATTCTTCATTTTTCGAAGTCCTTGCTTCATCATTTATTATTTTAATATCAAAGAAAATAGTGTTTTAATGTTAAAGTTGCACAGTTCAGACGTCCTTCAGGTGTCCTTCCACGACCACTCTCATCGAGCTCCCCAGGTAAAGTGCGAATCGGCGGCGGGCCACTGGTGTCGCTCCAGCTACCATCAGTGAACACCAGAGGACACCAGCGGCCAAACGACAGGAAGGATGGGCGAACGTGACACCTCCCTTCCCGAATGGATGCTCCCGGCTGGAACGGACGGGACATCCACCAACTCCGACCATTGAGTTCGCGCCGATTCAGGAGCCTCGTTTCACATGAAACAGATAAAAGAAACAAAATCAATCAGCTCACATCTTGAGACATAACACAAGTATATACAACACCCTACTGAGCACACTCCAATTGGCCACTGGCTAATCTGGCCCCATCCGGGTTAGTGTATCAGCAGCAACATTCATCTTTCCAGCGTAATATGAAAAGTCTACATCAAACTCTTGTAAAGCTAACGCCCACCTCATGAGTTTCGCACTCTTGGGCGCACTTTCAGTTAGATATGTAAGTGGATTATGGTCTGAATGTATTGTAATGCGGGTTCCCCATATCCAGCTTCGAAACTTACGCAACATTGCCAAAGCAGCATATGCTTCTTTCTCTACGGTGGCCCACCGTCTTTGAGTGTCATTCAATTTCTGACTTGCAAAAGCCACAGGAAGAACCGTCCCCCCTACTCCCCATTGAGTCAAAACCCCTGCAACCGTGTGGTCGCTGGCATCAACATACAAAAGCAGATAGCCATTGGTCAGATGGTTGTATCGCTGTCTGCCAATAACCGCTACATGCATCAAAAGTACTTATATACTTTGCCATCCCAATTCTTTGTACAACATCTGCCATGTCTGGCATAGGGAATGCATCAGCAATGGTGTATTTATTCAAGTAACGATAATCAATGGCTAAACGTACACCACCTTTACCATCTTTGCCTTTGAGCACGCATACCAAAGGACTAGCCATCGGGCTTTTCGACGGTTTAATGAATCCGAGTTTTAGCAAATCATTAATCTGTTTGTCTACTTCCGGTTTAAGTCGTTCGGGCACACGGTATGCATGTAACCGTTTCGGTTTAAATTCCTCAGAAACGGGAATGCTATGCATCACCACATCACAAAATCCAGGCGAGTCAGAGAATACATCTGGAAATTTATCTAAGACCCCCAGTAGATCACGTTGTTGGTCTCTAGACAAGTGTTCTAGTTTTACAGGATCAATTCGTTTACTAGGCAGTGAAAACACATCATCTTTGACATCAGTCATCTTTACGTCATCTTTCTCCACCGTCTCAATGTTCCCAAAATCTTGGTCATGGTCAAATATTATAGCGCAAGTAGCAACAGTGTATGCTTCCTTCTCCATAATATAAGGTTGAGTTAAAGCCCTTGTATCAAAATTAATCTGGACAGTTTTTACATGAAACTGGCGCAATTGATTTGCATGAAGTCTATATCGTCGATCATCTAAATCCACAATATAACTGTAGGGTGATTTAACTGCTACCACAGTAGCTGGACCCTTCCACTTACTATGTAACCGACTTGTGGTCGAATCAGGTTGTAAGATCAAAACCTTATCACCTACATTAAAGTGTTTGTCTCGGCTCCGCAAATTATATCGATTGCCATATCGAGTTTGTTCTCTTTTGGTATGCGCCTCGGCATAAGATTTAGCAATCTCCAGTTTCTTATGCAAATCCTTCAAATACTCAAAAGGTGTTTTACCCAAATCCAGTGGAAACTCACGTTCGCCACACCATGTTTCTTTTAACACTGCTAGAGGCCCTCTAGGTAATTGCCCAAATGCTAGCAACCATGGTGCAACACCTGTTGTTTCATTGGGGATTTCCCTCAATGCCCACATAACAAATCCAAGATACTTGTGCCAGGACTTTGGATGATCTGCCGCCATCTTGGCCAGAGATGACTTCACAGTCCCTACCATACGTTCGACCAATCCGGTTGCTTGGGGGTGGTAGCAAGAACTGAATCTTGGACTACAGCCTAAACGATTCATAAACTCCCTGTTCAATCGAGAAGTAAAGTTAGTAGCATTGTCACTAGAAATGACCGAAGCAACTCCAAAGTACATAAACAATGACATCAAGCAATCACATATAGACTTTGCAGTAATTGATCTTAGTGGAAAAGCTGCTGGGTAACGTGTTGCACTATCCACTAGAACCAAACAATAGTTAAATTCACACTTTTCACTGGTAACAGGACCTAAGCAATCCATAAACCAATGACTGAAAGCACTTTCCGCACGCGGAATAGGTTGTATAGGAACACGATCACGGAAAGTAATACGTGCCTTCTTTTGACATACTTCACACAACTGACAATGACGCTTAGTGTCTTGCGTCACAGTAGACCAATAGAAACTTAGGCGTATTCGTTGTCCTGTTCTTTTGGGACCTAAATGACCACCTAATTCATGACCAAGTTCCAAAACATGATTTCTTCTACACAATGGTAAACAAAGTTGTGTAATCTCTTGCCCAAGCAATTTCTCTTGGTGCATCAATAAGCCATCCTTATAGAAGAAACCCCCTTTTCCCCTTAAGGCTAGTGACCGTGCACTCCGCAATGTCTCATCACTCTGTTGTTCACTTATCAATTCATCAACAGAAGCCCGTACCTTCCCATCACTAGATGACAGAATAACCTTGGCTTCTGGGTCAACATGATCATCTGTAACATTGTTAGTATCATTCAGATCAATCACACCATCATTCAACTTTTCATCATCAATGTTACTGTCAACCATTCTTCCATGAGCATCACATCCTGTATTAGGACCATCACTTTCATCCTCAATTTCATTCAGATCCTGTTGTACCACAGCATTACACCGATGATAATAAGATCTTAATTGATCCACATTGGATGCAGTAAGCACTAATGCATCATTTGCTTCCTCACAAACTGCACACAAGACTGGTGTCCATTGCTTACAGAGATCACAATCAGCCCCAACATTACACTTATGATCAAGACTGATGTACAATCTAACAAGCTTTGCATTAACTGGTGCACCTACAATGCCACGCAATGCAGTAGATCCAACACATTCTACATAACCCAGATGTTCAATAGTACTAGGTTTAGCAACAGCAACCTCTGCACCTCCATCATCTAATGCAGAAAATACCTGAAAACAATTTCCTGGTTCACCAGCAACACGAACATCAACATAATTCAACCTAGCAAAATCATAAGGTTTGTTTACATCAATTGCACAGGATATAGGATTGTCAACTGTCTCTGTGATCACAACTTGATTGACAGCAGACACCACATCCTCCTGAGTAGCAACAATATCTACTGCAGCCATAGGGTCAGGACCAAACACAACCCCTTTTGTCTCCCCTATCAATTCTGGCTGTAGGGATTTCACCTGTGCTGTTTCAATACTGCCCAAAGTAGGATTAGATTGCTCTACACCCCAGCCTCTATCCGTCGTACACGTGTTTACACGTCGTACACTGTTCTGCACTTCAGGTCGACCTCTGTTTCTATATTTATCGCAACTGGCCTTTAAATGAGAAAGACTGCCACAAATGAAACAACCTTTCGGCTTCTTATCAGCAAAACCCATGGGTACTTGACCAGTAGACCCACTCTGTACTTTGTGAGGGAATGGTCGAAAAGGAGTGACCATGCTGCCTTTCCCTCCTGCACCATCAAAACGTTGCCCTGGTTGACCCAGAGATGCAGCCCTTGGTCGGTCACCAACATGATTAGCTAAATAACAATCAATTGTAGCACCTAGTTTTGTGGAATCAACCCAACCCAGATCAGTAGCAGACTCCACAGACAAAACATGTCTCAAACACGATTCAGACAAGCAAGATTTAACCCTATCACTCACTAACAAGTCAATCAACTGAATCAAAGTTGTTACACCACGACTCTCGATGTAGTAAGTAAGAACAGCTTTTAACCGAGAAATAAACATTGCAAATGTTTCTCCTTCCCTCTTTGTCAAGTTATTGAATGAATCCCTGTACATCGCAGGTGACATTTTGTATTCCTTCAAAATTAGCCCTTTAATTTCTTCGTACTTTGTGGATTTCACAGGATCCATACGACCCACAAGTTCTTTTGAACGAGAATTCAAATATGGACGAATTAATGTTCCTCGTAATTCGTTTGGTACTTTGAGAGAATCAAAAAGGTGTTCGGCGTTCCGAAAAAATGCGATGGTTTCAAAAGGATCAGAGGATTGAATAGTTATGCTATTCTTAAGTGCATCTCCAAAAGTTTTAATTTTGACTGCCAAGCTGTTATTCCTCTCTCTCTCTGCCTCATCTCTCGCTACTTGTCTCTCCGACTCCCTCTCCTTTAACTCCGTTTCTGCTTTAAGCCTCTGTGTCTCCTTCTCTCTCAACTCCAGTTCTGCTTTAAGCTTTACCTCCTTCTGCTTTAATTCTTTTCCCCTTAGGTCGGTTTCCAGCTTGATTTTCTCTGCTTCTAACCTAGTTCGTTCTGCTTCTTGCAGTAACTCTTTTGTCTTAAATTCCAACTGTTGCTCCAGTTCCAACTTCCTTAGAGCCAATTCCTGTTCTTTCCGGTCATTCTCCCTCATTCGTTCCTGTTTCTCTTCTTCATATCTCAGCTTCTCAAAAGCCAACTTCTCTCTTTCAAACTCAATGTCATATCCACCCACTCTTCTGACCTCCGGTGCAACCATTGGCTCTGGCATATCCTGCCCCGCCGCCACGGTTTCCGCCCACCTAGTCAGAAGTTCATCTCTCGCCATACCACTAACAACCTCTTCCTCATATCCACTCCTCAACAGTTTTAACCTTAACGCGTCGGTCGACAGCTTTTTTATCGAGTCTTGCTGCGACTTCGTTAAGTTCTCCATTACTAACCGAACGCACGAATGACGAGAATTTAACCGTGGGAATTAACACCTGCCTGCGATATACAGTCTGAAAAACCAGAAATACCTCCCCGTCTGAGGCCAGATATAACCATAAATATCTCAACAAGACAAAATGGCCAAAAGGAGTGGCTCACCTTTAACATGTGACTTCGGAGAAGAATCCTGTCCACGACGCCAATAATGTCACACAGGTTCATCAACAGAACACGAAACGATCATTCTTCATTTTTCGAAGTCCTTGCTTCATCATTTTATTATTTTAATATCAAAGAAAATAGTGTTTTAATGTTAAAGTTGCACAGTTCAGACGTCCTTCAGGTGTCCTTCCACGACCACTCTCATCAAGCTCCCCAGGTAAAGTGCGAATCGGCGGCGGGCCACTGGTGTCGCTCCAGCTACCATCAGTGAACACCAGAGGACACCAGCGGCCAAACGACAGGAAGGATGGGCGACTGTTCGTTTTCAACACACAGAAAGAACATGACGGCGGCAGTGAAGTGACGACTGTAGGTCTTAGAATCGTCCAAAAAGGCGTAAATCCACGTGGGTGGCTATGTAGACATTAAAGAATCCGACTAGGTCGAGAAATATCCTCGAAAGAATGTGGTGACTGATTGATGCAGTCTTTATTGTCTAATTCAGAAAGCCTACGGAGGAGCACGTGGAAAACGAGGCTGTTAGTCGTTAGCAAAAACATGGCGGCAGCCATGTTTGTCGATTGAAAATTAAAAATCGTACCAGAACGTGTAATTCCTCGCGTCCGACTCAGCAGGCAGCACAGAATCGGGCTAGAAAGTCTTATATCCCCGAAAAACAACAGCCTTTGTCAGCAAACGGCATAAAAACCAAGAAAACGTCACATTTCCTCAAAACAAAAGTTGGCGACGACCGGATGCGCCGCCATCAACATCATCAAGGTATACGGGGGTGCGCCGCAACCCCCCCCCCGACGCAATTTTGAGCATTTTATCCCAGATGGAGTACATTTTGGGCTCTTGCTAAACTCAAAATTTTCAAAAGTTGGGGATGGACCGTCCCAACCTGTTCGAAAGTTGGGTGGTTGCGCCTAAATATGCTGTCCTTAGACACCTGTGAAACCTTATCTGCTCATGCTATATAATCTTGGAAATCCGCTTCAGGTATTAGTGTAGATCTGGTATGCAGTCTGTTAAGGACCTTGTACAAACAGAAGTCTCTAAGTATACGAATGAAAATCAATGAAATAATGAATATGAATATGAATATGAATATTCCGAATAATATGAATAATATGAATAATATGAATACTAATAATGGTGAAGAATATGTCTGGGCAAATTACTACATATTATAGCGATATGGGTAAACAACATAGGGGGAGTAGACGAATGGTATCATCACTGGCGTGAAAAGCCGGTCAAATAGGAACCGGGATCGAATTCCAATATTAAAGACGTGTATACCGCCTGCACATGATAATTATTTTCAAATCGGAAAGAGAATTATTCTCCAGTCGATGCTGAGAAAATAAAAAATATTCATGTCGACCATTTGTTTTTAAGAAAACCAGGGACAGTTGATTCACAGGTTTTTTGAGGTTTAAGTCTGTCGATATGTGAAAATATACAATAATTTTAACTCCGCCACTATAATACTGTGGTAGTGCCAGTCCGAAGCCTGGAGAAAGGAGGAGTGCGACACTAATCATCTTTTTATGACAAATTGTCGTTAAACAGCAAGTAACTACCGGTACCTTTTTTAAAGAACCGTCTGAGACTCCAATTTGCTTGACTGAGCTTCTGCGATTACTTGTATGGTAATTGCAGACCTTAACAGGTGTTGAGCATCGCGTTTCATGTTGATATACTACTTTGAAGAAAATCCGTAAAAGAGGTGTTTAAGGGACAACGATTAAGAATATTTTTACTAAAGTCTCACTTGGGTGCTTCATTAAAACAGCCCTCCTATCGCTGCCTCCACCACGCTCCCTCCTATTCTTCTTCATCCTCCTCCTACTTCTCCTCCTCCCCTCCCTCTTCCTCCTCGTTTTTCTTTTTAGAACAATTCACACCGTTAGTATTGCTTTGTTGACATGCGGTGTACCACAGGAATCAGTGCTTGGCCCTCTTTTGTTTACACTATACACAACACCATTAGGAGCATTGCTTGATAATCATTCGCTGAGATATCATTTCTATGCTGATGATACTCAAATTTACATTTCATTTGATAGTCTGTCATGCGACTCATCTATACAGATGTTGTCTGCTGTCTTTGATGAAGTACAGTCCTGGATGGCATCCAACAAACTCCTCCTTAACCCATCAAAGACTGAATTTCTGTTACTTGGCACTCCACAGCAACTTAAGAAATTTGATGGGCTTAAGTCATTGAAACTGGGTGACTCAGTTATTGAGCTGGCCGACGCTGCACGCAACTTAGGCGTTGTTTTTAATTCTACCATGTCTCTCACTGGCCATGTAAACAGTATTTGTAAGTCATCCTATATGTTCATTCGTGACATACGCAGAATTAGGCGTTATGTGCCCATGTCTGCAAGAATTGCTTTGGCAAATGCATTGGTTTCCAGTCGCTTAGACTATTGTAACTCGCTTCTTACTGGCATCAATAAATCAAACATACTGAAGCTGCAGAGGGTTCAGAACTCTTTGGCTAGAGCCATAACTAATACATCCAAATATGAACATATAACCCCTGTGCTTAAATCTTTGCATTGGCTTCCTGTTCAGCAAAGAATTCGTTTCAAACTGGGGCTCATAGTTTATAAAACTTTGAACTCTGGCCAACCACAATATTTAAAATCTGTTCTTATTCCTCTGACTTATCATTATTCAATGAGGTCATCTGATTGTCTTTGTCTGGTCATACCTAAATCAAGAACTGTTCTCGGTGAACGAGCTTTTTCGGTTGCTGGGCCTGCCTTTTGGAACTCTCTTCCTGTATCTGTGCGCTGTGCTCAGTCGCTTGTGTCATTTCGTTCTCGGCTGAAAAACTTACCTCTTTCAAATTGCTTATCCACCTTAGGCTGCCTCTCTGTCTCTTACGGACTGATCTTCTGGATGTTGACCTGATTACGGCTTGGTTTTGGTGTGCCATCAGTTGATGCCTTGTGCATTAGACACCGGCGCAATAGAAGTTGCTAATTACATTACATATTGCGTAGTGCAGCCAATAATGTGTCAAGCTGAGCACATTCGGAAAAGAACAACATGTAAATGATGAGCTTCTCAGTGTACTTATAAGGCGACTGTGATCCTAAAAGAGGTGTTGAACATGCTCTGAATATTCTTGTTGCTTCGACAAAAAGGTTTTAAAGAGGTGTTTAAGGGGCACCGATTGAGAATATTTTAATTAAGGCTTCACCTTTGCTGCTCTATTAAAACGGCGCATTAGAAGCGATTAGATTTGATTATATCAAACGATGATTGTATTTTTCAGCTCGTAATGTCGGCGTGACTGCTCTGATCGTCATAGTGGTTCTGATAATAGTTGCTGTAGCCGCAGTCAGCAACAAAGTGGCAGAAATGTTTACATAAGAGACTGAATAGAAAATAAAACACAGAAGTAATAATAAGGTATAGTAATAATAATGTAATTACAAAAGTAGGCAGCCATAAACAGGCGCCCAATCCTCATGTAGGACTAGCAAGCAACCTGGAAGGCGCCATCCGTCTGGTTGATGATGGTAAATGTTAGAGGTAATGGTGTGTTCATGGGTCACCGGTTTATGCTGCAAAGGTGTCGTATTCGAGGTATAACGGTAGATATTAGACTCCTGTCATGATATTTGAAAGTACACATGGTGGTTGATGTTATTGTTATAAGTATTGTCCAATTCTGTGGGCCTGCGGAGAAGCACTGGAAAACGCGGCTGTTCGTTTTCAACACACAGAAAGAACATGACGGCGGCAGTGAAGTGACGACTATCAGTAGGTCTTAGAATCGTCCAAAAAGGCGTAAATCCACGTGGGTGGCTATGTAGACATTAAAGAATCCGACTAGGTCGAGAAATATCCTCGAAAGAATGTGGTGACTGATTGATGCAGTCTTTATTGTCTAATTCAGAAAGCCTACGGAGGAGCACGTGGAAAACGAGGCTGTTAGTCGTTAGCAAAAACATGGCGGCAGCCATGTTTGTCGATTGAAGGAATTAAAAATCGTATCAGAACGTATTATTCCTCGCGTCCGACTCAGCAGGCAGCACAGAATCGGGCTAGAAAGTCTTATATCCCCGAAAAACAACAGCCTTTGTCAGCAAACGGCATAAAAACCAAGAAAACGTCACATTTCCTCAAAACAAAAGTTGGCGACGACCGGATGCGCCGCCATCAACATCATCAAGGTATACGGGGGTGCGCCGCAACCCCCCCCCCGACGCAATTTTGAGCATTTTATCCCAGATGGAGTACATTTTGGGCTCTTGCTAACCTCAACATTTTCAAAAGTTGGGGATGGACCGTCCCAACCTGTTCGAAAGTTGGGTGGTTGCGCCTAAATATGCTGTCCTTAGACACCTGTGAAACCTTTTCTGCTCATGCTATATAATCTTGGAAATCCGCTTCAGGTATTAGTGTAGATCTGGTATGCAGTCTGTTAAGGACCTTGTACAAACAGAAGTCTCTAAGTATACGAATGAAAATCAATGAAATAATGAATATGAATATGAATATGAATATTCCGAATAATATGAATAATATGAATAATATGAATACTAATAATGGTGAAGAATATGTCTGGGCAAATTACTACATATTATAGCGATATGGGTAAACAACATAGGGGGAGTAGACGAATGGTATCATCACTGGCGTGAAAAGCCGGTCAAATAGGAACCGGGATCGAATTCCAATATTAAAGACGTGTATACCGCCTGCACATGATAATTATTTTCAAATCGGAAAGAGAATTATTCTCCAGTCGATGCTGAGAAAATAAAAAATATTCATGTCGACCATTTGTTTTTAAGAAAACCAGGGACAGTTGATTCACAGGTTTTTTGAGGTTTAAGTCTGTCGATATGTGAAAATATACAATAATTTTAACTCCGCCACTATAATACTGTGGTAGTGCCAGTCCGAAGCCTGGAGAAAGGAGGAGTGCGACACTAATCATCTTTTTATGACAAATTGTCGTTAAACAGCAAGTAACTACCGGTACCTTTTTTAAAGAACCGTCTGAGACTCCAATTTGCTTGACTGAGCTTCTGCGATTACTTGTATGGTAATTGCAGACCTTAACAGGTGTTGAGCATCGCGTTTCATGTTGATATACTACTTTGAAGAAAATCCGTAAAAGAGGTGTTTAAGGGACAACGATTAAGAATATTTTTACTAAGGTCTCACTTGGGTGCTTCATTAAAACAGCCCTCCTATCGCTGCCTCCACCACGCTCCCTCCTATTCTTCTTCATCCTCCTCCTACTTCTCCTCCTCCCCCTCCTCTTCAACTCCTCGTTTTTCTTTTTAGAACAATTCACACCGTTAGTATTGCTTTGTTGACATGCGGTGTACCACAGGAATCAGTGCTTGGCCCTCTTTTGTTTACACTATACACAACACCATTAGGAGCATTGCTTGATAATCATTCGCTGAGATATCATTTCTATGCTGATGATACTCAAATTTACATTTCATTTGATAGTCTGTCATGCGACTCATCTATACAGATGTTGTCTGCTGTCTTTGATGAAGTACAGTCCTGGATGGCATCCAACAAACTCCTCCTTAACCCATCAAAGACTGAATTTCTGTTACTTGGCACTCCACAGCAACTTAAGAAATTTGATGGGCTTAAGTCATTGAAACTGGGTGACTCAGTTATTGAGCTGGCCGACGCTGCACGCAACTTAGGCGTTGTTTTTAATTCTACCATGTCTCTCACTGGCCATGTAAACAGTATTTGTAAGTCATCCTATATGTTCATTCGTGACATACGCAGAATTAGGCGTTATGTGCCCATGTCTGCAAGAATTGCTTTGGCAAATGCATTGGTTTCCAGTCGCTTAGACTATTGTAACTCGCTTCTTACTGGCATCAATAAATCAAACATACTGAAGCTGCAGAGGGTTCAGAACTCTTTGGCTAGAGCCATAACTAATACATCCAAATATGAACATATAACCCCTGTGCTTAAATCTTTGCATTGGCTTCCTGTTCAGCAAAGAATTCGTTTCAAACTGGGGCTCATAGTTTATAAAACTTTGAACTCTGGCCAACCACAATATTTAAAATCTGTTCTTATTCCTCTGACTTATCATTATTCAATGAGGTCATCTGATTGTCTTTGTCTGGTCATACCTAAATCAAGAACTGTTCTCGGTGAACGAGCTTTTTCGGTTGCTGGGCCTGCCTTTTGGAACTCTCTTCCTGTATCTGTGCGCTGTGCTCAGTCGCTTGTGTCATTTCGTTCTCGGCTGAAAACTTACCTCTTTCAAATTGCTTATCCACCTTAGGCTGCCTCTCTGTCTCTTACGGACTGATCTTCTGGATGTTGACCTGATTACGGCTTGGTTTTGGTGTGCCATCAGTTGATGCCTTGTGCATTAGACACCGGCGCAATAGAAGTTGCTAATTACATTACATATTGCGTAGTGCAGCCAATAATGTGTCAAGCTGAGCACATTCGGAAAAGAACAACATGTAAATGATGAGCTTCTCAGTGTACTTATAAGGCGACTGTGATCCTAAAAGAGGTGTTGAACATGCTCTGAATATTCTTGTTGCTTCGACAAAAAGGTTTTAAAGAGGTGTTTAAGGGGCACCGATTGAGAATATTTTAATTAAGGCTTCACCTTTGCTGCTCTATTAAAACGGCGCATTAGAAGCGATTAGATTTGATTATATCAAACGATGATTGTATTTTTCAGCTCGTAATGTCGGCGTGACTGCTCTGATCGTCATAGTGGTTCTGATAATAGTTGCTGTAGCCGCAGTCAGCACTTACTTGGTCTGTAGGCGTCGCATCGCTGAAAGGGTTCGCATGGGATTCTTCAGGGCTCATCTGAGGGAGGACTACGACAAGGTCAACTTTACCACCCTCGAGGAGGAGCCGGAGTTTGAACCGGGCAGGGTCAAGCCACTCAGTGCTTGAGATCGGTCAGTGGTTCAAGGGCGATTTGTGGAGGGGAATATTTTGAGGAGAGCGATATTTTGTGATGGGGAATATTTTTGGGGTGGAAAATATGTTGGATGTGGAAGATTTTTGAGGAGGGGAATATTTTGAGGCCAGGGAATATTTTAGAGCAAGGAATATTTCTGGGGTAAGGAATATTTTGGGTGCAATGAATATTTTTTGGTCAAGGAATATTTTTTGGGGCAAGGACTATTTTTGGGGTGGGAAGATACTTGGTTTTGAGTAAAATTTATGGGGTAATTTGTCTTCAATTGGAGCCATTAAGGGTTTGGTTAAGTTTCCATTGTGTGAAAGAATGTTTTTATGGTGCTCCTTTGTCCCTGCAAATCGCGCCCTGGACAGCTTTTAGGAACAAATCTTATTCAGCTTTCGTTATCATTCCAAACTCTTCCAACTGAAGTTGTAAAATATTAAAAGTTTGAATGTTTGTCACAGTATATGACGCAGATCTGTTGGCTTTTTGCGATTTCTTCGCGCCTTTTTTGTTATAGAGAATTGTCTCAAACATTGTGGTCATAATGTTTTCCAGCACCTTTTTAATGTTTTTATGTCTGCTATAAAACGAAATGCATCGTTTCGATCTTTACTAACTTCCAATTTTACTGTCGACCGACAACTTAGTATGCCGCCTGGCGAGCACATTTTATAATCTAATAAATTGCTTAAGACACCTGTTTTAACTTTTTAATATCTGATATAAGTTGAATTACGACCATTTCACGATGTAGTTTGTCATTGTTTTTGACACCTTTTTAAATATTCTTGACTGTGCTATAATTGCAATTTAACTCTTATTCTTCAAGTCACATTGATGTGGCAGGCAATGATAGAGCAGATACTTTGGCTAAAGAGGCTCTTACAATTGATCACATAAATTCTATTAATTATCTTGAACTTCAGGAAATTTATACTTTAATAAAACTTTATATAATAAATAAATGGCAAATAGAATATAGTGGTGATAGTAGGGGTCATTTTTATAAATCTATGTGTCCAATTGTTAGTACAGATATTAAATATTTAGAACCTTTTAGACATAAGGAAGTTCAAATTTCTAGACTACGTCTAGGAGTAGCCAATACTAATCAAAGGCTGTTCATTATAAAAAGGCATGATGATGGTCTATGTGATACTTGTAAGGTCAGGGAGACAATCCATCACCTCTTACTTGATTGTAAAAAAGAAGATATTTCAGAGGTATTAAGAAATAAATGTCAATTATATAAACATGAAGTTTCCGTTAAAACCCTTTTGACGGTAAATTTATTTCAGAATGAAGTGTATAGGTTAGTTAAAATAATTAATAAAGGTAAAATTTTGTAAATGGATGTTTTAGTGTTTTTTTTTTTTAATGCAACTAGTTTTATATCTTACTCAAATCTGTAAATATTTAATTACTCTTTTACTAATACATTGTTATTATGCAATTACATGTATGTACTGTGTTGCAATTTTGGTTGCAATGCTGGTTACCATATTATTATTATTCAACTTTGGTTTTTCAATAATACATATTACATGTGGTGTGGTTTGGTTATTATATCACAGTAGATATTATGTTGCATAATACTGTAGTACTGTGTTGCAATGCAGATTATTGAAATATTCATAAACTACTTCTTATCAACTGTTGATTATTGAATATGTTATGTCAAAATAACAAGAACTGATGTGAGAAAATTTTAAATATTACCTATTGGTAAATGAATTTCTGTTATTACCATATTATTGTTATTCAACTTTGGTTCCTCAATATAAGATATGATTTGGTTTGGTTACTGTATTACAATAGCTACTATGTTGCATAATATTCAGTAATGTGTTATAATAAGAGATCTGTGATTATAATTTTAATGTATTGAAACTATACTTTAAACAATTATTATAATACATGTATGCTATGTTATTGAATGAACTTTTATTACATGTATAGTATGTTAGATACATGAACAGTTTAAAAGAGTACTTAGTAAATTTTGTATATGGATCAATTGCTGCATAGTTACATAACATTGTTTAATTTGCATGGAATCTTTTGTCAGAATATAGAAATCATAGACAGAATAAGATGAACTACCTTATGTTACAAAAATATTGAATATAGTGAAATTGTAAAGCTCTGTTTGACACATTTGATGGTGTCATACGGATGCTATAAGTTTCTTGTAATCATTGAATTGTATCTTTCCTGTATTGTCGTCAACGGCCTTTGATGTCATAGGACGACGTTAAACGTTGGATTAAATAAAAATAAAATTCTTCCATCGGAAAATTTGTCAAGTGCGATTCATGTAGTCAATACCTTTGAGGTGAACGAAATTCTTCATTAAGAATATATAATATTTAGCAACTTCTATTGCGCCGGTGTCTAATGCACAAGGCATCAACCGATGGCACACCAAAACCAAGCCATAATCAGGTCAACATTCAGAAGATCAGTCCGTTACAAGACAGAGAGACGTCCTATGATGGATAAGCAATTTAAAATAGGTAAGTTTTGAGTTGAGAGATCTGTGACAGATGAAACTATGTGATAAATTTCTGCTCCCTTTGCTTTACTTACTTACGTTTGAGAGAACTTTAAAACTTTGTCTTTTTTAACGTAATAATCGATCTTCGTTAATTTTGCTGGGAATTCCTTTGAGGAGATTTCTCGTCTGAATATCGTTGGCGTTTTATTCTATCATGAACAGAAATATTCTGTCTTGTTTGTTTGTGGCGACCTATATACGGGTGCGACCTATATACGGGTGCGACCTATACACGGGTGCGACCTATACATGGGTTCGACCTATACACGGGTGCGACCTGTAACCGGTGTGACATATCACTTTTTTATGTGTATTTCGTTTAAAAAAACCAACTGTTGATCTGATGTTAATAGACGATCTCGTTACTGTGTCATCAGCTGGACATTTGATTCTCGTTTCCAGAATCTTGCTCTTGGAATTATAAAGCGATTTTGTTAAGTTTTTGTTGCATTTGCTGTGTTAGTCTGCTTTGATTTTGTTCTAACATTTCTATTGTTCATGCTTTACTGTTTTGTTGCAACATATGTGTAATTTCAGTTAATTTTCTTCTACATCAACATGTTGCTTTTGTGTTTCGAAAGCTTCTATTTTCAATACGGCATGGAAATTGTTGAATAATTGTTTAAATAATATTTTGATTTCATATAATAGTAGATACTCGATAAAGCCTTCTTTAACGTGGTTTAAAATTTAATGATTACTGTCAGCAGACTCCTTAGATTCATACTTAATTAATGCTTTTAATTAATAAAAATATAAATTAAATGATATATATCTAGTTGAGGAAGTGAATTTGTTTTTCAATTCCCAAGTGAGAAAGCTGTATACAATTCTCGGTGCCACCAGCGCATCCTAGGCTCCTAGCGAATTCTAATATTAGAAATGTGTACATCGCCTCCATTGTGTGGTTGTGGGGGATAATTAAGCGAAAGAGAATTATTTTCAAATCGGTGCTGAGAAAATAGAATATTAATGTTGACCATTTGTTTTTGGAAGAGAAGAAAACCAGGGACAATTGATTCACCACACGTCTATTGAGGTTTAAGTCTGTCGGTATGTGAAAATATACAATAGTTTTAACTCCGCCACTATAGTACTGTGGTAGTGCCAGTCCGAAGCCTGGATGAAGGAGGAGTGCGACACTAATAATCTTTTAATGACACAGTGTCGTTAAACAGCAAGTAACTGTGTACCTACCGGTACCTTTTTTAAAGGTTATCTCATCGTATAAAGACGAATAGAGTAAGTCTTTTTGCATACCTCTTTTACTCATGAAATTGCCCTATAAGTAAGAGACTCGTCCTAATTTATTAGGTCCACGTCAAAGTCCACCTGTAGGCCTAGTCAAAAGTTGCCGTCAAACAAAAGATGCTGTTTATCGGTAGCGGTTATGAACAGTGCTAACACCTTCACTTTTCTCAGCCTCGGCTTCTGTAGTGAGAGCTCAACGACTGTTATTTCCATCCCAGTTTAGCGAACAAAGCGTCGTTAAACAACAACTAACGAAATCAATCGACAAATAATCTACTTTCCGCCAGTTTCCGGGTAATTCCGCCACTGTAATACTCTGGTATTGCCAGTCCCAAACCTGGACAAACGAGGAGGGCGACGCTAATCATCTTTGTTGTGATACGAAGTCGTTAAACCAACTAACCAACCAACCTCTTTCCCTTGCGGAATTCTAATATCGTCCATAAGTAAGATATATCTTTCTTAACATATGCCTACCTCTTTTAAGGTGGAGCTTTACCTATAAAAGAAAAAAAACGTAGCTTTTGCACACCTCTCTTAATGATGAATTCGCCCTACAAGTACACGAAGAATTGTAGCTAACTAAGTTCTTCTCATCTACGTTTTAACGCTTTGTTCTATAATAGTAGTCGCCAAACAAAAGCCATATTATTGTCATCACCGGCGTTTATTAAGTGATGTGTTAACACGTTCACTTCTGTTTTCTTCGGCATCTGATATGACGCTGGGATCCATTTCCTCCACACTCTAAAGAACGTCGGGGAGTGCGCGATGATGTATACCTGACTGTCAATCGAGAGGTCAGAGGTTGAAATCCCCGCTAGGGCATAAATTTAATTTTAGATTTCTGCTCCACCTGCGCCACCTAGCCAACTTAGCTATCATGAGTACACTGATAGTACACTGTCGGTGGGAGATGAGACAGCGAGTAATACACCCCATAACCAGTGCCACCACCCGCCCTCATATGCTGAGGCTAAGAAAATGAAGTCGCTGACCCTTCATACCATTGACTATGCTTGCATGCGTCGTTTACTGAAGATAAAAAAGTGCTATCTTGTACTACTCTGAGGATAAGGAATCGAACCCGTACTCTCCACGTTACACGTTGAACGCTCTAACCAATCATATAGGCCTACAGTGTCTCACTGACACTGTAATATATTCACCTTTACAGCGACTATTCAAGCGGTTTTTAAGTAAGTAAGTAAGTATTTCCTTTATTGAGAAGCACTAGCAAACGCACAGCACTGTACATAGCAAGATTAATACATTCAAACAAATAAACAAAAATTTATATATACAACCATAGAATTGAATGAGAGGCTTTATTGTACAGAGGAAGAAGAGCTAGAGCTAGTCATAGGGGAAAATGAAGGGCTTAAATAGCCAGATATAGGGAAAACATAGTTTATTTGTATAGCATCCGGGCAAGGAAGCATTTCTGAGAAAGGTTGTCAAACATGGGAAGCTCACGGTTATGGAAGCGCTGGAACTCGTACTACTAGTGGTACGCCAGGTGTTCTAAGTGGTATGAGGAAATTAAAAATTATGTGATTTTGCCCATCGTTCCTTGATTAGCTATAATATTGGCTTCTGTGTTCACTCTGTTAATAGACAAAATAATTAGTCGCGATTATCAACTATTGTAACGTTGAGTTGTGTCCCATCCTTATATAGAATCTATTGTAATTGTTTTAAAGGTGTCTAAAGAAAGCGTTATTAGCAAAAGCCTAATATATCCGATTTTTATATAGCATCATTTAAGAACGTTTTAAATGTGTCTACGCATAGCGATTTTATCAATGGGGCTACCGCGTAAGATTTTTATATAGTTTCCATTGATAACGTTTGAAGGTGTCTAAGGAGAGCGCTTCAACCAAACGCCTGTCGTTGTAAAATATTTAAAGGGCATCTGGGTTCCTGGTGTTAATAGATAGAAAGTCAATCGAAGGAAATGCTTTATCCGCCAGGTGTTTCCTTTTTAAATATGAATTTAGTTGTTTCCAATTTAAAATTCGTGGTGTTTCTGTACGTGTCAAATTTTTACGACGTTAAACTTTGGAATAATAATTATAAAGTTGGAGAGAAGTATCTTACACACCTCTTTTAATGTATTAAGTATCTGTAAGTGAAAGTGGCGAAGAGCAGTCTCTTAAACACCTCTTTTACGTGTAACCGTTGCCTTGTAAGTTTATGTAGACGAGCAAAGTGGTCGTTATCCTCTTACCGCTCTTTGAGAATTACTTCTTCCCTCAATTCTGCAATTGGTTTTCTGTCATCAAAGTCTCTGTTGGATGGAAAGCGCACAGACCTGTTCATCGGTACCAGGCAATGATTCCATCCGTCCATTATCGATTATTACAGAATCGCCTACGATACTTAATCGGATACAGTACAAGGCCTTATCCATCTGATGTCCAACGTTATGTAATGTAAATCTTCGAAAATTCCTAAAGCCACGTCAGGGAGACCAGCTTATTCACCGGCCCTATAATTATCTATTCAAGGCGGCAATGGTCAGGTTGCTCTGTTCGTTCTGAAACCAGGTCAGAATTCGGGAAGATCAAGCCGAGGAGACGGCATGGTGTTACGGTGGTAATCGGTGAGGATGGTGGTCGTGTAGAATGCGGCGCACTGTGGGACACCAACATATAGAGGCCTTTCAGGTCTACAGCAGAGAGATTGCCTCTCCTTCTGCAACAGATGATGGAGTATTCCACTAAGATTTTTCTCGCTACTCCTTATGTTCTCCCTACCCGCTTCCTGCTCCTCTTCTTTCTGCCTCTCTTCCTCTTCCTTCTACTCTTCCACCTCCTTCTCCTATTCCCCCAACTCCTTATCCTCTTCGTCCGTTTTGAACACTTCTCACAGTCAGCATGGCTTGATACAGCCAATCGTTACAGCCAATCACTCTTCTTCGTAGAAGGAGGAGACAATTGCTGGGTTTGTGTGTCTTCTTTAACTTATTGGGCAAATGTAACACTTAAAAGAGGTGTTGAACATTACATCGCTCTTCATTGACAAAACCCTTAAAAGAGGTGTTTAAGCAACGAAGATTTGAATTGTTCGTTACTACAATCTCACTGATGTCTTGGAATGTGCTCTATGAAAGCGTCTCCCGTGAAGTTATTAGATTTAATTTTATTAAGGGATGATTGTATTTTTCAGCTCGTAACGTCGGCGTGACTGCTCTGATCGTCATAGTGGTCCTGATAATAGCTGCTGTGGCTGCAGTCAGCACTTACTTGGTCTGTAGGCGTCGCATCGCTGAAAGGGTTCGCATGGGGTTCTTTAGTGGCAACTAAATAAATTCTCGACAGGGTGAAAATTGTGGTAGCCAGGGCTTGGCCAGGAGTCAGAAACCGCTTCTCCGCTCCGGAAAGTCGAAGAAGCTATCAGTCATGATAATTATAATTATAATTATAATTATACGTAACATCAGTAAAGGAAAGTCAGTCCTCTCCCTCGCCGTCTCATCTTCCCACCGACAGTGTACGATCTGTCGGCGCAGGTCAAGCAGAAATCTGCAGAAATTGTGGTAAGCAGGGCAACGACCATGGATAAGGCTTTTATACCAGGATATTTGCCCTGGCTTGCCATCCTGTACCACCGCCACTGGTATTACGACAGTGTCAACTTCACCGCCCTCGAGGAGAAGCCGAAGTTTGAACCGGGTCAAGCCTTCGTATCCCCCTTGGAGCGCCGTTCGAGCAACTGCCTCAGAAGTTCACTCGACGGCGTAGATGTCCGATGCGTACGCCTTGACGTGGCGAGGGGGCTTCAGCCGATCCTGACATCTGGCCAGCCAGGGAAGATGATCTTCAGCCCGGTCTGACTCCTGGCCAAGCGGAGACGAGGATCGGTGACCAAGTACGTAAGGGCAAAGTTTTACCATTGACCCATCTCCCCGCAAAAAATTTATCGTTTTTATAGTATGTTATACATTGCTGTATATTGTCGTCAACGGCCTTTGATGTCATAAGACGATGTTAAGTTTGGAATAATAAAAGATCTGTTATATGCCAAAATAATTTCTGCCGACCGGATTTGTTGTTATAAGCTGTCATTAAACACTGTATCCATCCAAGAGCAGTCTCTTACACACCTCTTTTAAGTATTAGGCCTATCATCGCTTTGTAGGTGAGAGTCTACGCCGAAAATATGAGCTGTCTTACATAAACACCTCTTTTAAGTGTTTTAATCGCACTATAAGTACAGGTCGGAGACAACTACGTTCAATCGAATATATATATGTGACATCAGCGCTATCAGTCAAGTCGAAGAAACTATCAGTCATGATAATTATAATCATAATTATAATTATAATTATAATTATAATTATAATTATAATTATACGTAACATCAGTAAAGGAAAGATTTTGTACGTAACGTTACGACGGGTTGTCAGTCCTCTCCCTCGCCGTCTCATCTTCCCACCGACAGTGTACGATCTGTGCACTCATCACTGCTCAGTCGGCGCAGGTCAAGCAGAAATCGCGAAACAGATTTCTGCCCTGGTGGGGATTTGAACCCCGGACCTCCCGGTTGACAGTCCAGCACGATAACCACCACACCAACGCGCTTTAACCTCGCCCCGGCAAAATCACCAGGTGCTGACATCTATAAAATAGACACAGGCACATAATTTCGGGCGACCCAAGAGAAACCAGTTACTTGTTCAAGCGCCTGTCAGTTTGTGATCCAACGTTTCAACGCCGTTGCGTTACATAGCACATTTGCACTCCCAGATCTTGACAAGGATGGCCACTCCAGAGTTAACATTGATTATTAATACCTGACACCTGAGGGATTTTAGATACCTCGGGTAAAAACAATAATAATAAAACTCTTCTAACTGCGATTCTGCCTGGCTCCTCTTCCTCCTCTTGTCTTCCTCTACCTAATCCTGTTCTTCCTACCCGCTTCCTCCTCCTTCTCCTCCGTCTGCTCCTCCTCCTCCAACTCTTTCTATCCCTCTTCCTCTTCCTTTTACTCTTCCACCTCCGTCTACTCTTTCTCCGCTTTCTCTTCTCTTCCTCTTCGCTTCCTCCATTTCCTTCTTCTCTTCCTCTTCCTCTTCTTCTCATCTTCTTTCTCCTCGTCCTGGTCTCCAAACCCCTCTTCCTCCCCGCCTCCTGTTCCTCCTCATTCTCTCCTACCTCCTCTACCTCTGCTTCCTCCTCGTCCCCAAGTCTTCCTCCTCCTCCTTCTCCTTCTCCTCCTCTTCCTTTTAATCTTCCTCCTCCTCCTCTTCCTCCTCCCTGTTTCCTCTTCCTTCTTTTCTGAACACTTCTCACAGTTCCTGCAGTGTGGCATAATTACAGCCAATCGTTGCACCCGACAAAAACTCTTCTTTGCACGCCACAAAAAGCGAATTATTTTGATGTGCTTCTGCTCTTATTTATAGGGCGAATGTAGCACTTAAAAGAGGTTTCGAAAATTGATCGTCATTTACATGTTCATCCTTGACTAAACCCTAAAAAAGGTGTTTAAAGAAAATTTTTTTAATTGATTGTTTTGTATTGTATTGTATTGTATTTGAACACTTGTTATAGCGCCCCAACCAGATTTCCCATTCAGAGGCGCTCCCGACTACTGCGCGAACGCTGAATCGGAGTTTCACGCCGAAGCGCATGAGCAATTGCGAGTGAAGGACTTGCCCAGGGTCCCTGCGCGGCGACTTTGAGGTGGATCCGAACCCGCAACCCTCCAGCTGCAAGGCACCGAACATACCCCTACACCACCGCGCCCCAGTTGTATTGTGATGTGTTGTATTGTGTGTTGTATTGTACTCCACGTTTTATAATGCGACCGAGCCACCCGTAGTAAAGATCCGAGAAATTAATCTCTGATAATCCGACCCGACCGGGAAGCGAACCCGGGGCGCCGGCGCGACGAGCGGGCACCAACCCACTCGGCCACTCAGGATCCTTAGATCCTTTTTACAACGGTCTCACTGATGCCTTGGGATGTGATATTGAA
Source organism: Aporrectodea caliginosa (assembly GCA_020284085.1). Classification (NCBI taxonomy): domain Eukaryota; kingdom Metazoa; phylum Annelida; class Clitellata; order Crassiclitellata; family Lumbricidae; genus Aporrectodea; species Aporrectodea caliginosa. Next base: position 218,009 of record JACEVL010000869.1, read on the forward strand.
AAGGCTCCATTGTGGTCACTAAGTAAGTAAGTAAGTAAGTAAGTATATTCTTTATTCAACCAATTGCATATCCGCACTTTGGTGTACATACATTTATACAGAGTATAACATTCTTATTATAAACGATCTGCGTGAGAGATTATCCGCTTGTGGAATAAAACGGTCATGTAATCTCGGGCGCAGGGTGTAGGGGAGCGACTTTTTGGGGGGGAGTAGCCCATGGAGTACATGCCCCGGGTTTCCTAGGACCGCAGAGAAGAGGCGTGAGATTTGATTTGATTAACGGATGATTACATTTTCAACTCGTAACGTCAACCAATTGGCATATTAACATAGCCATTGTAAGAGAATGGTTAGAGGGCTTCCTTTAGACACCTTTAAAATGTCATTACACAATGCTATATAAATATGGCCACTCTTGCCTCGTGGTTAGAACGCTGCCTTTAGACACCTCTAAAGCCATGCGAAGTAATGCTATATAAAAGCGGGGCACTTCTCTATTGTAGATATCACCATGATTCCTATTACAGTGCCTCTGCTAAGACCATGAACACAAAAGCCTATTAAATATAGGAATACAAAGCAATGAAAGAACTTAACCGAATGATCTGCAATGAAACAAATGAACTGATACACAATTAAATCTTTAAGACGTCAACGGTCACAGCAACCATGAAATGTTATTAATATATGGTGCGACCTATTATAGGGGTGCGACCTATACTCCGGTGCGACCTATATAGGGGTGCGACCTATACACGGGTGCGACCTATACACAGGTGCGACCTATACTCGGGTACGACCTATACTCGGGTGCGACCTATACTCGGGTGCGCCCTATACTCGGGTGCGCCCTATACTCGGGTGCGACCTATACTTGGGTGCGACCCTATGCGACCTATACTCGGGTGCGACCTATACTCGGGTGCGACCTATACATGGGTGCGACCTATACTCGGGTGCGACCTATACTCGGGTGCCCTATACTCGGGTGCGACCTATACTCGGGTGCGCCCTATACTCGGGTGCGCCCTATACTCGGGTGCGACCTATACTTGGGTGCGACCTATACATGGGTGCGACCTATATACTCGGGTGCGACTTATACATGGGTGCGACCTATACACCGGTGTGACATATCACTTATTTTTTATGTGTATTTCATTTAAATGTTATCACAAACTGTTGATCTGAGGTTAATAGACGATCTCGTTTCTGAGCTGGACATTTTGATTCTCGTTTTACGAATCTTGCTCTTGGAATTAAAAAGCGATTTTGTTAAGATTTGTTGTTTATGCTTTGTTAGTCTGCTTTGATTTTGTTCTAACATTTATACAGTTCTTGCTTTACTGTTTTGTTGCAACATATGTGTAAATTCAGTTAAATTTCTTCTACATCAACATGTTGCTTTTGTGTTTCGAAAGCTTCTATCTTCTATTTTCAATACGGCATCAAATTGCTGAATAATTGTTTAAATACTATTTTGATTTCATATAATAATAATAGACACTTGTTAAAGTCTTCTTTGTTGTGGTTTAAAATTTAATTATTAATATCAGACAGGTTCCTTAGATTCATACTTACGAAGTTTTATTAATGCTTTTAATTAATAAAAATATAGATTAAATTATATTTAATTGTATTGTATTGTATTTGAACACTTCTTATAGCGCCCCTACCAGATTGCCCATTCAGAGGCGCTCTCCACTACTGCGCGGACGCTGAATCGGAGTTTCACGCCGAAGCGCATGAGCAATTGCGAGTGAAGGACTTGCCCAGGGTCTCTACGCGTCGGCTTTGAGGTAGATTCGAACCCGCAACCCTCCAGCTGCAAGGCACCGAACATACCCCTATAACACCGCGCCCCAGTATATATATCTAGTTGAGGAAGTGAATTTGATTTTCAATTCCCAAGTGAGAAAGCTGTATAAAATTCTCGGTGCCACCAGCGCATTTTCAAATCGGTGCTGAGAAAATGAAATATTCACGTCGGCCATTTGTATCTGGAAAAGAACAGTCAATTCACACGTCTTATGAGGATTAATTTTGCCGATATGTTAAAATATACAATAATTGTAATTCCGCTGCTGCAGTAACTGTGGTAGTGCCAGTCCGAAGCCTGGATAAAGGATGAGTGGGACACTAATCATCTTTTAATGACACAGTGTCGTTAAACAGCAAGTAACTATGTACCTACCGGTACCTTTTTTAAAGGTTATCTCATCGTATAAAGAAGAATAGAGTAAGTCTTTTTGCATACCTCTTTTACTCATGAAATTGCCCTATAAGTAAGAGACTCGTCCGAATTTATTGGATCCACGTCAAAGCCTATCTGTAGCCGTATAGTCAAAAGGTGTCGTCAAACAAAAGATGCTGTTTATCGGTAGCGGTTATGAACAGTGCTAACACCTTCACTTTTCTTAGCCTCGGCATCTGTAGTGAGAGCTCAACGACTGTTATTTCCATTACAGTTTAGCGAACAAAGTGTCGTTAAACAACAACTAACGAAACCAATTAGTAGAGCGGGTTGGTGAAAAATTGTTCACTTAATGACAGAAGCATGAAATTTGGTACATGGTAGCAACATACCATGAGGAAAATTTTTGGCTATAGGGCCATCGCAGATTTGCTCCCTGGCCCCAATGGCAGCCATTTTTCAAAATGGCCGACCGAAGTTGAGATTTTCCAATATCTCAGCTTCTAGTTCACTTAGAATCGTAATCCTGGTGTCTAAACATACATACTTATGGGCAAGGATTCCAATAAAACCAATTGCAAACACTTATCTACACGAAATTGGCAGCCATTTTCCAAAATGGCCGACCAAAAGAGATTTTTCAATATCTCAACTTCTAGTTCACTTAGAATCGTGATCCTGGTGTCTAAACATACATACTTATGGGCAAGGATTCCAATAAAACCAATTGCAAACACTTATCTACACGAAATTGGCAGCCATTTTCCAAAATGGCCGACCAAAAGAGGTTTTTCAATATCTCAACTTCTAGTTCACTTAGAATCGTGATCCTGGTGTCTAAACATACATACTTGGGGCAAGAATTGTAATAGAACTAATTGCAAACACTTATCTACACGAAATTGGCAGCCATTTTCCAAAATGGCCGACCAAAAGAGATTTTTTCCAATAACTCATCTTCTAATTCACTTAGAATAATGATCTATTATTATTATTATTATTATTATTATTATTGGTGTCTAAACTGTCATATTTAGGGGCAAGGATTCAAATAGTACTAATTGCAAGCACTTGTACCCCCCCTTTTGAAAACTCAGCTGTCATAAGCACAGTATATTCCTAGCTATGCCAATTTATTTCACCATAATACTTATGAAACTTCGTAGTGTGTTCAAATTCATGTGGAAATAACACAAATGATGGTATATCAGCAATTCAGCATGCTATTAATGTTCTGATAAATGTATATTGAACAATATTACAGTTAGTCCACATTTTAGAAACCAGTTTCCAGAGAAAGTACTGCCCAAGATCGTCCAAGTCATTCACGGTCACATAGGCCTCTACACAGACAGAGACCAGTACACTGTAGTGCAGCTTTCACACATTTGCACTGTCCCTTGCAGCCCTTCTCGCAGCCACATCTGAGCAGTTCACGACAGGCATGAGAAGCTTCAGGGAGCGTTGTCCACTTCACTTCCCAGCCTCCTTCGATCGTTTGCAGCCACCCCCATTCGCCAGGACAAGGTAGCTTGGGAACAGCCACGAACATCTGTGCCCAGACATGACCTGCCTGGTAGGCAGCTCTCTTTGTGTGTTCCACAAGTGCAGCTTGAGTTGGTGGAAGGCCATCCATTGGTCTGCCTTTCTGTGAGAACAGCTGCTTCCGTGCCTCATTCACTTTCTCCTCACTGCTCGCACGGTCATACAGAAGAACTACAAAGCGCTCCAGTACATCGAGCTGACCCTCAACAGAGCTGGGAGTTGATGCTAAGGTACAGAAGGCTGAGGTTACGTCGTTGAATGTCTTCCAAATGTCCCACACAGTCCTTTTTCCGCGACCAGCAAAGGATGATACTGTGTCACATCCGCTAAATGCGTGTAGGAAGGGCAAAGCCACACATTTCTCTGGACCGAGAGCACGTGCCATCTCATGGGTTGGTAGGTACCTGAAGCTTTTTCCGGAGGCAAAACCAACCCACAGTTCATCAATGCTGAGCTGCTGAACTGCTGCTATGGCTAACACCAACACGTCAGAATCAACAGTGCGGATCATTACTTTACGATAGCCGTGTTTGGCAGCATCTGAGACGTGCAGGAAAATCCTTGTATCGGCTTCCTCCTGAGTACAAGGAGCAAGTCCAGTTGTGTCCCTTGGCTGAGTACAGAGCACGTCCTTGTGGTATGTGGCGATGATCTGTCTTTCTGTGTCTGTTTTAAGTTTCGCTATTTGCTGGCTCAAAAAACAAAACAACTCTGACTTGTTTTCGTCGTTTCTTAGAAATTCCTGCCAGTTTCTAGGTAGGGCATTGGAAGATTCCACTCGCCTTCGGCTTCCCTTACCCCTCACACTGCGTGTGTATGTCTTCAAGCTGCCATGCACATATTCATCCCATACCACATCGACCCTGTGAACATGCTCTAGCTGTCTTGTGATGTATGGCAAGAAGATATGGGAGGCATAATCTGAGAAAGTGGATGCAGTGCCAGGCTTGAGCATATTTACTATGACTGCTCCATCCAGGATAACAGCATCAACACTAGGTACGCCCAGTGAAGGGCCTGTGTGGATATCTGGAATGGCGTCATCTGTTGAAGTGGGAACCAGCTCTTCTAGGCAGCTCACAATGTCTGACTTAGTTCCTAGCCGCAATTTGCCCATATTCGAGAGTGATGGTGGGCATGCTTGATTCTCGTGTGCAAAGAATTCGTCAAGGTCTCCTTCACGTGTCTGACAGGAGATGTACAGCCTGGAGAAAAGTGAACAGTCACTCTTCACAGATGACAGCTGGTGCTTTGCTCTTGACTTGTCCCGTACAGGTGGACGACTGAAGAGAGGGAAGTTGTTTCGTTTGATTGGGTCATTGACAGGTCGTGATTGGTTAACAAGACGTTCGTTGACAAATGCTTCGTACTGTTTTTGTCCAGTTTTACCAATGTTGCGCATTGTGTTGATCACTGCAGGATCAGCCAGATCTCTGCTGTCCAGGACAAGTAGGTCGTTGCTGTCGTCAATGAATATATATATATATATATATATATATATGTAATTAATCACTTCTATATAAAATAAGCACGCTAACAATATATGCATATAACTTCAAACTACAGACCTCTACAGAACTTAGCCCACTGTCACTGAGATATGCTCAAGCCTACAACATCTTGCTGCCACCACCAGCACTTATAGTTGACTCGTCGTGAGCCTATCACAGTTGGTATTTGAAACTAGGGATCGCCACGGTCCCCAAACGCGACGTCCATGGCTGCCAATCTTGTGTAGATAAGTGTTTGCAATTAGTTCTGTTGGAATCCTTGCCCATAAATATGTATACTTAGACATCAAGATCACGATTCTAAGGGAACTAGAAGTTGAGATATTGAAAAATCTCTTTTGGTCGGCCATTTTGGAAAATGGCTGCCAATCTCGTATAGATAAGTGTTTGTAATTAGTTCTGTTGGAATCCTTGTCCATAAATATGTATACTTAGACATCAAGATCACGATTCTAAGTGAACTAGAAGTTGAGATGTTGAAAAATCTCTTTTGGTCGGCCATTTTGGAAAATGGCTGCCAATTTCGTGTAGATAAGTGTTTGCAATTGGTTTTATTGGAATCCTTGCCCATAAGTATGTATGTTTAGACACCAGGATTACGATTCTAAGTGAACTAGAAGCTGAGATATTGAAAAACCTCAACTTCGGTCGGCCATTTTGAAAAATGGCTGCCATTGGGGCCAGGGAGCAAATCTGCAATGGCCCTATAGCCAAAATTTTTTCTCATGGTATGTTGCTACCATGTACCAAATTTCATGCTTCTGTCATTAAGTGAACAATTCTGCCATATTTTGCACCAGGCCGCCCCACTAAATCGACAAATAATCTACATTCCGCCAGTTTCCGGGTAATTCCGCCACTGTAATACTCTGGTATTGCCAGTCCCAAGCCTGGACAAACGATGAGGGCAACGCTAATCATCTTTGTTGTGATACGAAGTCGTTAAACAGCAACTAACTAACCAACCTCTTTCCCTTGCGGAATTTCTGAAATCGTCCATATAAGTAAGATATATTTTTCTTAACATACCTCTTTTAAGGTGGAGCTTTACCTATACAAGAACAAATAACGCAGCTTTTAGGACACCTCTCTTAATGATGAAATCGCCCTACAAGTACACGAAGAATTGCATCTCACCAAGTTCGTTTCGCTACCTTTTAACGTTTTGTCCTAAGTAGTCGCCAAACAAAAGCCATATTATTGTCATCACCGGCGTTTATTAAGTGATGTGTTAACACGTTCACTTCTGTTTTCTTCGGCATCTGATATGACGCTGGGATCCATTTCCTCCACACTCTAAAGAACGTCGGGGAGTGCGCGATGATGTATACCTGACTGTCAATCGAGAGGTCAGAGGTTGAAATCCCCGCTAGGGCATAAATTTAATTTTAGATTTCTGCTCCACCTGCGCCACCTAGCCAACTTAGCTATCATGAGTACACTGATAGTACACTGTCGGTGGGAGATGAGACGGCGAGTGAGACACCCCAACCGGTGCCACCACCCGCCCTCATATGCTGAGGCTAAGAAAATGAAGTCGCTGACCCTTCATACCATTGACTATGCTTGCATGCGTCGTTTACTGAAGTGCTAACTTGTACTACTCTGAGGATAAGGATCGAACCCGTACTCTCCGCGTTACACGTTGAATGCTCTAACCAATCGTATACAGTGTCTCACTGACTCTGTAATATATTCACCTTTACAACGACTATTCAAGCGGTTTTTAAGCGCTGGTACGTACTAGTACTACTAGTGGTGTTCTAAGTGGTATGAGGAAATTTAAAATTATGTGATTTTTGCCCATCGTTCCTTGATTAGCTATAATATTGGCTTCTGTGTTCACTCTGTTAGTAGACAAAATAATTAGTCGCGATTATCAACTATTGTAACGTTGAGGTGCGTCCTATCCTTATATAGAATATATTGTAAACGTTTTAAAGGTGTCTAAAGAAAGCGTTATTAATTACCAATAGCCTAACTATATCCGATTATATACAATCATTTAAGAACGCTTTAAATGTGTCTACGCATAGCGATTTTATCAATGGGGCTACCGCGTAAGATGTTTATATAGTTGTCATTGATAACGTTTGAAGGTGTCTAAGGAGAGAGCTTCAACCAAACGCCTGTCGTTGCAAAAATATTTAAAGGGCATCTTTGATGATATATTCGTTTATTTATCAAGCAGGAAGACACACCGCTTCACAACTTACATACACAAAGAGTACTATAAAGAGTACTTTCTGGGTTCCTGGTGTTAATAGAAACCAATTCAATCGAAGGAAATTCTTTATCCGCCAGGTGTTTCCTTTCCTAAATATGAATTTAGTTATTTCCCATTTAAAATTCGTGGTGTGTCTGTACGTGTCAAATTTTTTTGACGTTAAACTTTGGAATAATAATTATAAAGTTGGAGAGAAGTATCTTACACACCTCTTTTAATGTATTAAGTATCTGTAATTGAAAGTGGCGAAGGCAGTCTCTTAAACACCTCTTTTACGTGTAACCGCTGCCTTATAAGTTTATGTAGACGATCAAAGTTGTCGTTGAGAATTACTTCTTCCCTCAATTCTGCCATCGGATTTCTTTCATCAACGTCTCTCTTGGACGGAAAGCGCACAGAGCTGTTCATTGGTACCAGATGTAACGCTCTCTACTATAGGTACCTCACCCTACAGTAGAGATAATCCAGAGCGGGATTCGGTTACTTCAAATTTATGTCTAAGGCTCGTGATTGGTTGTATGTGTGTCAATTCGCAAAGTTCATCCAATGAAAATAAGTCTCTTCGGTACATTTTGAATGTTAATTTAAACACTGAAAAATATCGAATTACACATAAACTACTAATTCGTTTGTCTAGGGGTATTTGAGTTAAATCGTTAAAGTTCCACTTTAAGCCTACTTAGACCAGCGCAGTCTACTTTATAACCTACGTATTATGGGGTTCTAAGATACCTCCCACGTTGAATTGAAGTGACTTTAGTATTGCTTCAGACCTCCGTCATGCAGACCTTCGTCTTCTCTTTATGGATGAGGCGTAGAGTGTTGTCGACAGGTAAGTGAAGAATTGATCGTCGTAACTTGGTCATTGTGGTATATTTCTTTCAGAGTGAATTCGGACCTTCGACGAACAAAGACTATTACGCTTCTTCGCAATGTATAAAGTACTTCGATGAACGTACTTCTATTAATTCCACTGACTCGAGTGAGATCAACCGTAACGTACGCAGTCTCTCGATTCAAACAATCCGTACTAACGTTCCGTACGATCACTAAATCCTTTTCCGTAGGATTCTCTTACAACGTCACCTAAACTTCAATCATGACGAACTAGTTGCAATCGAGTTGATTAACAACCTAGTATTAATTAACATCGCTCGATGATCATTTGGCTATCATCCGAGACGTCTACAAAATCGACTCTCTCCATCAACCATCGGAGACAGGAACTCCTCCTTCGCCACGTCATCGTTCAACCGTTCGTGCGTATTGCGCCTGCGCGTCGCCGTTAATCCTTTCGTGACCGTTACACTTCAAATCAGCCAATGTCATGGTTCCAACGAGATTGCGTCGTTATGTCCTTCAATTGATTTTGCCCAATTGGTATTATATTAAACCACTAACACTGCGCTAATCGTACTGCTCTGGTCAATTGATTAATTAATACACATCAAATACTATCATTAACGGGTATTTGTATAAGATTAAATGGTGTCTATACACCTCTTGCATGGCTTCGATCCTTTCTATCGGAGCGCACCAATTCTGTTCTTTTTGGTACCTCCAGATCTGTTTGGGTTCCTGCTCCCTTTGGGGTCCCGCAGGGTTCTGTCCTGGGACCATTGCTTTATGTTATTTATACGTCTGACATAGGGCCATTACTGACATCCTGTGGTCTTCTTCATCAGCTTTATGCTGATGATGTTCAGGCGTATACCCACTGCACCTCTGACAGTGCTCTGACGGTGGTTCAGCAAATGTGTCATGCTATGGACATTCTGTCTGACTGGTTGGCGTCAAACCGCCTCCTACTGAACACTACCAAGACTCAATTCATATGGCTGGGTGGACGTGGGCGACTGGCGTGTGTGGACCGTTGTGCGGTGGTTGAGGCATTTCCCCACGTTACCTTTTATGGTTCTGTCCGGGATTTGGGTGTTACACTCGATGAGGAACTGTGTTTCTCCATGCACATCAATCAGCTCACTCGTGGTTGTTACTACCAACTACGTCAGCTACGGGTTATCTCTCGCTCCCTATCCCAGGATGCTGCTGCTACCCTTGTCCACGCATTTGTCACCAGCCGCTTGGACTTCTGTTGCTCTATACTGGTTGGTCTGCCTCTTGTATTGATAGTCCGACTAGACCGGGTTCTTCGCTCTGCAGCCCGGCTAATTGGTCGAATCCATAAATTTGCCTCTGTTTCGGCCTACATGCATGGCACCCTACATTGGCTTCCTGTCTCGCAGCGCGTCGAGTACAGAATCGCTGCGCTGGTTTGGCGCTGCCTCCTTGGCTATGCTCCGTCCTATCTACGTGAGCTCTGTTGTCCTGTCTGTGATGTGCTGGCTCGCAGAGCCCTTCGCTCTGCTTCTAGCGGGGAGCTATTGGTCCCTCGTGCTAGAACCTCAACCTGTCAGCGTCGTGCTTTCTCAGTTGTAGGTCCTTCTATCTGGAATGGTCTCCCGTTGGAGATACGCCTGTTACCTAGGGATAATTCATCTACGTTCTACAGGCTCCTTAAGACTTACTTGTATCACCGTGGTTGGACTGGGAGCGCTTCTGAGTAGGCTTCTTGAAGGGGCGCTATATAAATTCCTGAAATGAATGAATGAATGAATGAATACAATCCTATACATAGACATAGATAAGATTGTTTGTGCTAAATAAGGGAATCGTTACACCAGGCAATGATTCTATCCGTCCATTAACTATTATGACAGCATCGCCTACGATACTTACTCGAATACAGTACAGGGCCTTACTAAATATCTCATGTTTAATGTTATGTAATGTAAATCTTAGAAAATTTCTGAGCTCCCACTAAAGCCACGTCAGGGAGACGAGCTCATTCACCGACGCTATAGTTATCTACTCAAGTCCGCAATGGTCTGCAGGCTGCTCTGTTCGTTCCGATACCAGGTCAGAATCCGGATAGATCAAGCCGAGGAAACAGCATGGTGTTGCGGTGGTAATTGGTGAGGATGGTGGTAGTGTAGAATTCGGCGCACTGTGGAACACCATCATGGCGGCCCTTCAGGTCAACAACAGAGAGATTGCCACTGCATCTGTAACAGATGATGAAATATTCCACTAAGATTTGTCCTCCTACTCCTCATGTTCTCCCTACCCGCTTCCTGCTCCTCCTATTTCTGCCTCTCTTCCTCTTCCTCCTACTCTTCCACCTCCTTCTCCTATTCCCCAACTCCTTTTCCTCTTCGTCCGTTTTTTAACATTTGTCACAGTTAGCAAGGCTTGGTACAGCCAATCGTTACAGCCGAGAACTCATCTTCGTTCACGAATATAGAAGTTAATATCATGCTGTGCGCCTGGTGTAACTTATTTGGCAAATGTACCACTTAAAAGAGGTGTTGAACACTGCTTTTCATTGACAAAACCCTTAAAAGAGGTGTTAAAGCGACACAGATTTGAATTTTTTTTTACTACAATCTCATCGATTGTTGACGGAGACGGAAGATAGAAAAAGGTGGAGAAGACTTGTCCATGGAGCGACCAACCCTCGGATCGAGGATGGTTGAAGACAAGACAAGACAATCTCACTGATGTCTTGGAATGTGCTTTATGAAAACGTCTCCCGTGAAGTCATTAGATTTGATTTCATTAAAGGGATGATTGTATTTTTCAGCTCGTGACGTCGGCGTGATTGCTTTGATCGTCATAGTGGTTCTGATAATAGCTGCTGTGGCCGCGGTCAGCACTTACTTGGTCTGTTACAGAAGTATATAGGCGTCGCTGAAAGGGTTCGCAAGGGGTTCTTCAGGGCTCATCTGAGGGAGGACTACGCAGAAAAGCGACGCCAGGCATTATTTTTGTAACCAGGGCATGCAGTCATACAAACATCCACCGCAAAGGCGATTTATGCCCCAAATAAATTCCCGACAGGGTAAATATTCTGGCAGCCTTGAGACAGGGCAACGACCAGGGCAAAGGCTTTTCTTACCAGGACCATTGCCCTGGCTTGCCCTCCTGTAGCGCCGCCACTGGGAATACGACAAGGTCAACTTCACCACCCTCGATTGGGTATTAGGGTGAGGTTGGGACGATTTGTGGATGGGAATTTTGGGGTGGTGAATATTTTCGGGGTGGGGAGCGTTTTGGGGTGATGACAATTTTTGTGGTGGGAATATTTTGGGGTTAGGAGATTTTTGGTTGTGAGGATAATTTATGGGAAATGTGTCTTCAATATGAACCTTTACGTAGGGTTAAGTTCCTCATGTCTGAACGAGTGTGGTAGGATGCTCGTTTATCCATGCAAATGGCGCCTTGGTTGAGGGTCACAATCCCTAGTGCCCTTTTTTGACAAACTCTCTCATTTAGGATTCCGTTACATTACAAAAAGCTTGCAACATCTGAAGTTGCACGAATTTAGAACTTCGAAAGCTGCTCACAGAATATGAAAAAGAATATTTCCGCGTTTGCTTAGTGTCTGTTTCGTTATAAGAAATTATCTCATACTGTGTGGTCACAATTTTTAGACACCTTTTTAATGTTTTCATTTCTTGTTATAAATAGAATTGCTTGCATCGGGTTGCATTAATTTGATAGGCAACCAAATTCCTTGCGTCGATTGCCGCAATGCGGACATAAATAAACTAATGTAATTATGGATCATGGTACCTATTTAAATTAACGTTGAAGTCAACGGCCTTTGCTGCCATAGGATGCTGCTAAACTCTTGATCCATCCATCAGTCCAATGAGTCCTTCACTTTTCTCAGCCTCGGCATCTGTAGTCATCCATTTCCTTTACAGCTCACCGAACATTGTCGTTAAACAGCAATTAACCTAACCAATCGACAAATAATCTAAATTCCCGTAATTCGTCTAAATCCGCCGCTGCCCATACTCTGGTATTGCCAGTCACAAGCCTGGATAAAGGCGGAGGGTGAAGTTAATAATTTCTTGTAATGACACAGTGTCGTTAAACAGCAACTAACCAACCATGTACTTACCTTGGGCAAGTGTTATACATTTTATTTCGTCCTATAAATAAAAGAATTCCCATCGTACCTCTTTAGAGACATATCTCATCATATCATAAAACAATTAAGAGCAGCAATTTGCACACCTCTTTTAAACAACAAATCTCCCTACAAGTAGAAGAAGAATCGCAGCCAAACAAGTTTTATGGCATTTATCTCAATGGTAACGAGTATCATGTGAATAACGCCTTCATTTTCTCGTCCTCGGCACCTGATCTGACGTTGGGAACAACGAATTCTATTAACATTACAGTATAAGAAACGTCAGGGAAGATCGACCGTGTAGTGGTTAGCGTGCTGGACTGTCGATCGATAGGTGGGAGTAGTTCAAATACCCTCCAAGGCAGAAATATGAATAGACTTCTGCTCTACCTGCGCCACCTAGCTTACTCAGCTATAAAGAGCATACTAACCGTACACTGTATGTGGGAAGATGAGACGGCGAGGGAGAGAACTGGCAACATTTCCTCGAAACCCAAGGCTAAGGAAATGAGTTCGTTTTAAGGGTGTCTAAAGAGAGCGCTACAACTGAACGCCTGCCGCTGTAAAATATTTCAGAGGCTCCTCGGTTCCTGGTGTGAATAGAGACGAAGACAGTGGAAAAAGATTCTCCTATCTCGCAGGAGGCGGCTCAAAAGTCGGCAAAACTCCGCCACTGTTCGCTTTCTGACAGTGCCAGTCCGAATCCTGGATAAAGGAGGAGGGCGACGCTAATGGTTTTTGTTATCACACAGCTAGTCGTTAAAAAGGAAATACACACAAGTCGGAATGTGTTTCATTGTCTAAGTTTCAATTCTCTAGATTCCCATTTCATTTGTTTTAAAAACGATTAAATCGTATAAACTCAGTTGGATACTGTGTCTCACGCCTATATAGCATCTAACAGCACGGTTTTAAAGGTGTCTAAATCGAGCGCTCTAAACAATCTGCTTTTTTATATTTTTTTATTTATCCAATGTTTAATGACATCTTTTAGCAACAAAGGCCGATGACGTCTTTAAAAGAATCTGCTATTGCCTTCCACCTGTAAATAGTCTAAGTTGAAACTGTTTTAAAGGTGTCTAAAGAGAGCTCTCTAATCCCAAACGTTTGTGCGGTAACTAGCTTTTAAATGTGTGATAGATTATTTAGTGCAGGGGTAGGGAAATGACGTCAATCAAGATTCACATGACGGCGCATCTCTTGACATTTTCTAATTCTATTTAAACCGTCTTATAACGGGCAGTCACCTCGTATGATGATGATGATGATAATGATGATGATGATGATGATGATGATGATGATGATGATGATGATGATGATGATGATGATGATGATGATGATGATGATGATGATGATGATGATGATGATGATGACGACAACCACAACAACAACAACAACAATAATAATAATAAAAATAATAATAATAATAATAAAAAATAAAATAAAAATAATAATAATAATAATAATAATAATAATAATAATAATAATAATAATATAATTATAATAAAGTGCTTTCCAACACCTCTTTTAATAGTAATACTCTTGCTATAAAGCGAAGCAGTTCTTAAAATTTTCAGTTAGAAATCATCAATTTCTGCAGTGTTTCTTTGGAAGTACTGAACCAACAAAGAGGAAAAATCTAGAATATAACGCACGATCGAATGCTGCATTGAGAAGCTGGACATCTTCTAGGTCGACAATGGACATAATTATTACATTCAGCAAATATATATATATATATATTCGTTTTATTGATAAAAACAATCTGACAAAAACGCAGAAATGCTAACATGAGTGATAATGGATAATCAAAAGCATTAGAAAATTTTACGATAAACTAATAAATATTTTAATAAGTAAATAATTATAGCCTTTAATAGGCCTGCTCCATTCGCAAACGCACAATGGGATATAGAGATTGAATGGAAAATAAAACACAGAAGTAATAATAAGGTATAATAATAATAATAAATGCTGGACATGATAAATCCCAGAGTACATATATCTATGGTGACAGCTAGAAATCCCCGTCTGAAAAACGTACCATTTGACGCAGAGGATTCCGGAAGTTAGAATGACGCAGACAACAATGATGGCGATGACGACAGACGTTGCTATAGAAACACAAAAATCACAATTGAACGACGTTGTTGCATTTTATACCTCTCTGAAAACTATTCTTTTCAGCCGTGGTTGGGCCGGGAGCGCCTCTGAGTAGATATCTTGAAGGGGCGCTGTATCAAGTTTCATTGATTGATTGATTGATTTTAATCGATTTAATACCCGACAAGTAAAACTCCACCACTGTCCGTAGACTGACAGTGCCAGTCCCAAGCCTTGACAGAAGTGGAGGGCGACGCTAATGATCTTTGTCATCATACAGTGTCGTTAAACTGAAACTGCTACTGTAAGTCAAAGTGAAAAGTCGGCGCAAAGTAGGCCATATGCTCTGCGCCATATAGTCCTCATGAATATGAACTGCCCAACAAAGATGACCACAATTTAATCTCTAGGGTTCTATATCGGACCATTCGGGATGTTAAGATTTAACTCTCAATCTGACTATAGGCAAAAAGTATAGTTTTTAATTTACTTTCACTATCCCATGTAAACAAGTTTCGGTATGTCAACTTAGTATCTTAATAAACGAAATCTACTAGTCTCTTACACACCTCTTCTAAGTACAGCAATCGCCTTATATATTAAAGAATTAGACCAACGTTGTCGAATTCATCGACAATATCTATCACAAATGTTTCCTTCATCTCTGCAAATGGTTTTCTTTGAGTTACGCATCAATGAAAGCGATGGCTGGCGCCACCTCTCTCTCTCTCTCTTCAACCGTCCTCGATACGAGGGCTGGTCGCATTGTAGACGATTCTTCTCCATCCTCTCCTGTCCTCGGTTTCTCGCAGCAACCTTTCCGTTGATAATTCCAACCATTCGCCCACATTGTCCAACCACCTCTTCCTTGGTTTCCCTCTTGCTCTTGCTCCCGGTACCGTTCCTTGCATAATTTCTTTCTCTAGACATTCACCTTGTTTCCTCATTATATGCCCAAAGTAAAACATCTTTCTTCTTTTGATTGATTCCAGTAAATTCCTTTCCACTCCCGCCGTCTCTAACACCCATTCATTTGCGCCACCTAGGGGGGCATCAAAACAGACCTTTCTGATAGTTTATGGGGCAATGATTCGATCCGTTATCGCCAACGACTACTCACCGCATCGAGGGAAACGAACAGGCGGATATCCTTGTCAAATCAACGCATAATGTAATGTAATGTAATAAAACATTTATAAAGCGCCACTTAGAGTCTCCCAGAAGCGCTCAACACGTGGCCATCAAACAGCTGAAAAATGCGTCTTTAAGAGTTTAGAGAAAACTATATAGCCGCGTGCAGCACGCACAGACGGCGGAAGAGCACCACACAGACTTACAGTGCGGCAAAGCGCTAACTATTTATCGTGATCACTTTCGCAGAAAATATTGATAAATAATAATAGTAGTTTATTAATTCAAACTGACAAGTACGCAGTAAGACTGCATGATATAGTAGTAACAGATGCTATAACAAGTTTAACCTTATGGAGTCGGCGAAGAACAAGCTATTTATCGTGATCACTTTCTCAGAAAAATAATAAATAATGATATTCGTTTAATTATTCAAACTGACAAGTACGCAGTAAGGATACATGATATGGTAGTAACAGATGATACGAAGTTTAACAGGAGTTGAATTCAACTGTATGGCAGCCTGCAAGGCGTCCATCTGTTCTACTGCTCACTTTACAATCGCTCCCTATAGGGAGTTGAAGTCTGAGTTAACCATATGGGACTAGCGGGTATCGAACCCGAGTCCTTAAGATTTTTGTGCCAGCGTTAACCATCTCCCTCCCCGCAGGAAGAATGGGAAATGGCAGAAGAATGGGAAAAGTCAAACACCGGAACGTCATACCTTCCTTTATCGTCGGAGTACCTCGCACTGGGAGCGCTTCTGAAAGGCTTATGCTATGAGAAGCGCTTTATAAATGTTCAAATACAATACAATACAATACAATACCGACAAATCGAAACAAAAGAGCACCGTGGTTAGGCCTAAGTTCAAGAATGACAGCCGTCGAAACGTGTCTCCAGGCTCCGTTTCGGCCACTGCTACTTACCTAGGCACGTTAGTGGAAACTGCGACACCTGTATTATAAGATGCCGGAAAGCGTGCTACATTTCCTGATCCAGTGCCATGACTACCCTGCAGAAGATTCACCGCCAAAAACTGATGAATGTCGCTCGGACAATATTAACACACCCGAACAAATACATCATCTACAAATATCTTAAAGATATATAAACAATCTTGTAGAAAACAAACATGAATTTTTAAACGTAAATTGTATGAACATTATGGACACCTCTTTTAAATGTGAAATCACCTTATAAGTTTAAGTTGCCAGTCAAAACTGCTAGATGTGTCGTCTTGTCAGCTACTGAAACTTATCAGATGAATTTACACTTAAAAGAGGTGTCCTCCAAAACAGTTTGCGAACTGCGCTACTAATCATACTCTGGTAGTGCTAGTCCCAAGCCTGGACGAAGGAGAAGGGTTACGCTAATAATCTTTGTTATCTTCTACCCTTACAAAATTTGACCTCAAGATTCGTGTAGTGAATACCTTTGACGTCAACGAAATCCTTCTCTAAAATTATATTATAATTAGTAACTTCTATTTTGCATGTGTCTACATTCTCAATGCATCAACCGATGGCACACCAAAACCCAAGCAATAATCAGGGCAATATCCAGAAGATCTCCCCTTTATAAGCCTTTGTTGGATGAGCAATTTCAAAGAAGGAAGTTTTACGTGTGACAGATGAAACTATGTGATAAATTTCAGTCCTTTTGCTTTACTTACTTACATTTCAGAGATCCTCAAAACTCTATCTTTCTTACGTAGTATTCGATGTTCGTTACTTTTACTGAGAATTCTTTTTTGAGATTACACAGGTGCGACTTATACACGGGTGCGACCTATACATGGGTGCTACCTATACACGGGTGCGACCTATACACGGGTGCGACCTATACATGGGTGTGACCTATATACGGGTGCGACCTATACTCGGGGGCGACCTATACATGGGTGTGACCTATATACGGGTGCGACCTATACACGGGTGCGACCTATACATGGGTGCGACCTATACACTAGGCGACCCATACATGGGTGCGACCTATACACGGGTGCGACCTATACACAAGGCGCGACCTATACACGGGTGCGACCCATACACGGGTGCGACCTATACGCGGGTGCGACCTATACACTAGGCGACCCATACACTAGGGCGACCTATACACGGGTGCGACCTATACACGGGTGCGACCTATACACGGGTGCGACCTATACACTAGGCGACCTATACACGGGTGCGACCTATACACGGGTGCGACCTATACACGGGTGCGACCTATACACTAGGCGACCTATACACGGGTGCGACCTATACACTAGGCGACCTATACACGGGTGCGACCTATACACGGGAGCGACCTATACACGGGTGCGACCTATACACGGGAGCGACCTATACACGGGTGCGACCTATATACGGGTGCGATCTATACTCGGGTGCGACCTGTACACCGGTGTGACATATCACTTATTTTTTGTGTATTTCGTTTAAAATGTAATCACAATCTGTTGATCTGAGGTTAATAAGCGATCTCGTTACTCTGTTATCAGTTGGACATTCTGATTCTCGTTTCAAGAATCTTGCTCTTGGAATTACATTTTTTTGTTAAGTTTTTGTTGCATTTGCTTTGTTAGTCTGCTTTGATTTTGTTCTAACATTTCTTCAGTTCTTACGTTACTGTTTGTTGCAACAAATGTGTAATTTCAGTTAATTTTCTTCTACATCAACATGTTGTTTTTGTGTTTCGAAAGCTTCTATTTTCAATACGGCATGGAAATTGTTGAATAATGTTTTAAATATAAATTGATTTCATATAATAATATATACTTGTTACAGCCTTCTTTGTCGTGGTTTTAAATGTAATAACTAATATCAGACACGTTGCTTAGATTCATATTTACCAAGTTTAAATAGCGCTTTTAATTGATAAATAGAAAAATTAAATAATAAATGTCTAATCGAGAGAGTGTCTATGTTGCTGTAGTTTGATTTCGAAGTGAGAAAACTGTTTTAAAATTTCGGTGCCACCACCGCACCTTAGCGAATTCCAATATAAGAAATGCGTACTCCGCCTGCAAAGTGTGGTTGGGAGGATATATTCCTCGGATGGTCTCTTCAAACAATGCTTAGCCGTAAGATCTACTATCAAGACAAAGCACTCGGCGATTTTGGCGGTTCCACCTTCGATGGAGCTTGGTGACTTCGCCCTGATGAACAATGGGAAAAGGACAGTAACCTTTCGTCTTCGCACACCAAACCAATTTGCAGCATACCAAGCCCACCTCGCGGAGCAGAACTGGGATTTCATCACGAAGTGTCCATCTCCGACAGAAGCTTTTGAGGCCTTATTGTAGCGAAATATAACTTATCAAATCTATTGTTAGTTTACTTAATTAATTAATTAATTTCTAAGGTTAGGATAAGATAGTCAATTACGAGTGGCATTTAGTTAATTCATGAGTGGCTTTCATTAATACGTAATTAACTGCCTAGCGAACCGTTAAAACAGCGTTAACGGCTCCATGACGTAATACGATTTATCCAAGCGTTACCGTGACGACGTAATGAAGGAACGAATAGAAATGCGTTGAGAGAAGACTTGAAATTTGGAGTTCAAGCGAGTTGGACGATTGGAGACGTTCCTGCGATTGGAAGGACGTTTTCGGTGAATGAATCGTCAGTTTCGAGGTTCTAGATGACTATGCATCTTGCGATGGATGATAGCATCGTCGTGGCGGACTTTTAATCGAAGTTAGGAGTAACCGTTGAGCATAAAAGGGCTGACGAGTGATCCTTTCGATAAGTCTACATGGAAGCGTAGAACGGTTGAGTTGTCGTCGTTTCTGCGTGTGGATGATTTGAACTGCGGATGTTTACGAAGGATTGATTAGTCTTCGTACAGCAACTTTAAAGCAAACGATACGGATTTATCTAATTCCGGTTTGTCTGTTGTTGTGACGATCCTTTTCAACAATTACTTCCACGTTGGAAGAACTGGTTGGAAGACGAAGCATTGTTACAATTACATGTCTTCGCCGCGACGCTTCAGAAGAAGATTCATCTCCGTTGAAATACATATCCTTCGACGAAACCTACTCCTACATTGAAACCAGTTTCTACGAACTCTACTGCGATGTCATCGAAGCGAGACTGAAGTTATCTGAAGGATCAGATAAGCTCATAAAACATAATTATATTATTTAATAAATAATGCCACTCATAGGTAGATAGGTATTTATTTGAATTGTATGTCAATTGATTGTCTTTCTAATTAACACAATACAAGACTTTTCTACAAAAGATGCCTAGTGTTTCCTATAACCTTATTTGAAGTAATGTAATGTTCTACTCTGCCATTACGGACGCAGCAAAAAGGCGACTAATCCACATTAGGGCTACATTATGGGTGCTCAGCGTCCAGGATTTTGAGAGACTTTGCTAACTCAAGTAAACTATTAGTTAACTTGCACTAACGCTGTAGATTTATGCTTTCTGTGAAAATTAGAGACGATTAATTTGAATTTTAACGGCACGCACACTTGACATTTTAAACGGTGCAATAAGCCATTGAAGTTGAACATTTAACGTTACGTCATAACGTTACGTCATAGACATAGATTATATATTGTAACTAAGAGGTTGCATACAGATCTTAGGTAAGATTTGAGAATTTTATAAAGCGCAAGGCTTTTGATTAATTACTTGGTTGAAATAAAGTAAACAAGTAAGATGTCGGCTACTGATTATCAACAGTTAATTCAGGTAGGTCGAGACTTGGGGATGGAAGGAAACGACCTGAAAAGCTTCGTGACAGAACGACAAGCTGAACTGAGAGAAGAGAGAGCCAAAGAAAGAGAAGATAAAAAGGCGAGAGAGTTAGTAGAGGATGAGCGTGCTAAGCGTCAAATGGAAATGGAAGACGAGCGGGCTAAGCGTCAAATGGAAATGGAAGACGAGCGGGCTAAGAGACAAGCAGAGGATGAGCGTGCTAAGCGTCAAATGGAAATAGAAGAAGAGCGAGCTAAGAGACAAGCAGAGGATGAGCGAGCTAAGCGCCAAATGGATTTTGAGTTAAAGAAGCTTGAGGCAGAGATTAAAGTCAAAGAGATTGAAGCAAGGGCGGTTTCTGATCGTAGGCAAAACGGAGAACATAGCGGTATGTTTGTAACTGATAGGGAAGAGGGAAACGGTGGAAATCACGGAAGAGGAATTAGAGATATTAAGTTTCCCAATTTTAATGAAAATAAGGATTGCCTTGACGCGTATTTGTTGAGATTCGAGAGGACAGTTGAAGCATATGAGATACCACAAGAAATTTGGGCTTTGACACTAGCTAGACATCTCGAGGGAAAAGCTTTGGAAGTATACCAGAGGTTAACTTCCAGAGAAGCACAAGATTATAACTGTCTAAAAGAGCAATTGTTAAAGAGATTCAGATTAACTGAGGGTGGCTATAGGCAGAGGTTCAAGGACAGCCGTATCGAGGTCGGAGAATCTTGTTCCCAGTTCTTAGAGCGTCTCAGGAGGTATATCCAACAGTGGTTATCCATGGCAGGATTCGAGAAGGATTACGAAGGATTGGAGAATTTGATTTTAAGGGATCAGTTCTTCTCAACGTGTTCCATGGAATTGAAGACATTCCTCACGGAGAAAGGAAAGATCAGCCTTAAGGAAATGCTAACCCATGCTGAGTCTTACATAGAAGCTCATGGTTACAAACATGGAGACATGACAATGAAATCCATAGTAAGATTTTCTCAGGACAGGAATCAAAATCGAGGATACGAAGAAGAGACTAAAGACAAAGTTGTTAACACAACAAATAGAAGTAGAACTGAAACTAGATTTGATGAGGAGACCAATCTCAATAAGTTTAGAAACAGAACATATAGCAGAGAAAGAGGACAATCTGTTGAACATAAGATTGTTTGCTATTTGTGTGGAGGTCAAGGTCATAAGGCAAGTCATTGCCCGAATAAGCTTAAAGGTGTTGTCAAACACACTACAGCAGCCATACAAGTAGTACAGAATAGCGCGTATAAAGTGAAAAATGGAATACTTAAACAAGATACAAGACAGAGACCAGAAGTGAGTGATATACAAACGACTCCGATATGGGATGAGGTACCGGTATCGATTAACAGGGTGGCGAGTGCCATTGTAGCAATTGATGGCAAACCATCGAACCTGAACGAAGAAGAAAAATCAGTTAGAGTTAACGGAAAGGAAGTTGAGTGTATTTATGATTCGGGAGCAACATGCTGTGTGGTGAAGAGAGCACTTATAGACAAGTCAGATTTGACAGGGAAGGAAGCAATGTGTACACTGATAGATGGAAGTACACGTTACTATCCAACAGCTAATGTTGATGTAGATAGTGAATATTATACTGGGCAGGTGGAAGCCTTAGTGATGGATAATCCAGTGAAACCTATGATTATTGGAAAAATCAGTGGAATCAAGTACATGCTAAGTAAAGATAAGAAGAGTGATGCATTACCCAACATTTGTAATGAAACGAAGAATGTACAAAGAGACAGGGGTGAAATATACACGGACTTAGAAACACAGAGGCATAGGTCAACGGGTGTAGATGACGTCACAGATAAGCCGATTGTAAGAAATGACGTACATTCAACGGTCGTTACTGGAATACGGTCATCGAGGAAGAGGAATAAAAAGCGTAAGATTACTAAATCAGCTGAGACGATAGAGGTCAAAGAAACTTCTAGTGATATTGAGATATTGCGAGAGGAAATAAAGAATGCATATGATTGCATATTAAAATTAAAAGAACGCATTGATCAAACTTGTGTAAAGGAACCGAAGGTGACGAACAAAGTGAATGTCAAAAATAAAAAGAATCATGACAGAGGAGATGAAGTTGACAAGAAGTCAAATGTCAATCATGAAGAAATACATGATACAGAGACAGTTGCCTTTGTAACAGCAGTAATACATGATGGAGACTTAGGAATGAATAGAGAGGAAGAAATTCCAGAGCTATACAATAGTAAGCAAACAAAAGATTACAGGGATGTAGACAAAAATCCTAATCTGTATGAGAAAATAGATTTTAGCGGACACACGATTAGAGACGACAATGTAAGTCCTAAGGTGGAATCGATTAACAAGATTGTGGATAGACCGAGGCCGAAAACTAAGAAGCAAGTGAGAAGCTTTCTGGGGGCAGTAAATTACTACCGAAAGTTCATTCCACACTGTGCTGAACTTATGGCGCCTTTGTCTGATCTTACTAAGAAGTTGTCACCGAATGTAGTAGAGTGGAATCCAGAATTGGATAAGGCCTTTAAAGAGTTAAAGGGAGTATTAGCTAAGGCACCAATTTTGAAGCTACCTGATTTGAACAAGGAGTTTGTTATTCAGACAGATGCTTCAGGAGTAGGACTTGGGTGTGTTCTAATGCAGAACTATGATGGTATTAACCATCCAGTCGCTTATGCAAGCAGGAAGTTGTTGGAAAGAGAAAGGCGATACTCTGTGGAGGAAAGAGAGTGTCTGGCTATTATGTGGGGAATTGAGAAATTCGACAGGTATTTGTTTGGAAAGCAGTTTGTGATCGAGACGGACCACTGCGGATTGCAGTATATGAGAGAAGGACGAATGAAGAACGCAAGGGTGATGAGATGGAGTCTTGCCCTGCAGAATTATAGCTTTAAGGTGAATTACATTAAAGGATGTAATAATGTAATATCCGACTATCTCAGTAGGGGTCTGATATAGGAAGTTGATAATTTAATAGAAACCTGTAGGAATATAAATATTTATATAGAATAGGTATGTAGCATTGTTGTTGTTGTTTTATACATGTAGTTTAGATAATAATATAAGTAATTAACAAGTAGTTTGATAAGAAGGTTAGGTAGATAAAGCCTGTAGACAGTCTTTAAAAAGAGGGGCCTTATTGTAGCGAAATATAACTTATCAAATCTATTGTTAGTTTACTTAATTAATTAATTAATTTCTAAGGTTAGGATAAGATAGTCAATTACGAGTGGCATTTAGTTAATTCATGAGTGGCTTTCATTAATACGTAATTAACTGCCTAGCGAACCGTTAAAACAGCGTTAACGGCTCCATGACGTAATACGATTTATCCAAGCGTTACCGTGACGACGTAATGAAGGAACGAATAGAAATGCGTTGAGAGAAGACTTGAAATTTGGAGTTCAAGCGAGTTGGACGATTGGAGACGTTCCTGCGATTGGAAGGACGTTTTCGGTGAATGAATCGTCAGTTTCGAGGTTCTAGATGACTATGCATCTTGCGATGGATGATAGCATCGTCGTGGCGGACTTTTAATCGAAGTTAGGAGTAACCGTTGAGCATAAAAGGGCTGACGAGTGATCCTTTCGATAAGTCTACATGGAAGCGTAGAACGGTTGAGTTGTCGTCGTTTCTGCGTGTGGATGATTTGAACTGCGGATGTTTACGAAGGATTGATTAGTCTTCGTACAGCAACTTTAAAGCAAACGATACGGATTTATCTAATTCCGGTTTGTCTGTTGTTGTGACGATCCTTTTCAACAATTACTTCCACGTTGGAAGAACTGGTTGGAAGACGAAGCATTGTTACAATTACATGTCTTCGCCGCGACGCTTCAGAAGAAGATTCATCTCCGTTGAAATACATATCCTTCGACGAAACCTACTCCTACATTGAAACCAGTTTCTACGAACTCTACTGCGATGTCATCGAAGCGAGACTGAAGTTATCTGAAGGATCAGATAAGCTCATAAAACATAATTATATTATTTAATAAATAATGCCACTCATAGGTAGATAGGTATTTATTTGAATTGTATGTCAATTGATTGTCTTTCTAATTAACACAATACAAGACTTTTCTACAAAAGATGCCTAGTGTTTCCTATAACCTTATTTGAAGTAATGTAATGTTCTACTCTGCCATTACGGACGCAGCAAAAAGGCGACTAATCCACATTAGGGCTAGGCCTTCTATACTTATATAACCGCTGTTTACGACCTCTTCTTTCCACTTAAGAGCTTGGTCATCAAAGATAAAGACCCGCCTTTCATGACTCCTATCATCAAATACCTTCTCCGAAAACGAAGCAAACTGATAAAGAGGAATAGGAGGGAGGCAGCCGATGCCCTTTCTGCAAGGATAAATGGTCTCATCACACGTCGCAACCTAGCATCCTTCGAGCGCACAAAGCGAGGATCGAGAGAATTATGGGCCGAGGTAAACCGGCTTCGAGGTGACGGTCGACGTGGGATTCAATCGCCGACGGGTGGTGTCACTGCCTCCAATCTGAACCAATACTTTGCCGGAATATCTAAGGACGAAGACTATCTTCCTCCCCTAGCCAAGAAAACGGTCGTTGATAGCACCAAACTGGTCATAGACGAATTCACCACTTATAGGCTACTGGCAAATCTGGGACGTACGTCTGCGGGGCCTGATGGTTTGCCTTCATGGTTCCTCGGGCACGCAGCCCCGATGATAGCAGAACCGGTGACGCATCTCTACAACATGTCGGTCCTCTTCTCTTATGTCCCACCTCAGTGGAAAACCAGTACTATCACACCAGTACCAAAAGTAAACCACCCGACAGAGGCCGCTGATTATCGCCCCATATCGGTTACACCTATCTTATGCCGAATACTTGAAAAATTTATCGTGCATCGGTTTTTTCACCATATTCTGCTTGAGCCCCAGCTAAATCAAGACTTCACAGACCAGTTCGCCTTCCGACCAACAGGATCCACTACAGCAGCACTAACAGCACTAACAACCAATCTTTTGGAGCTACTAGAAGCAAATCAGTATGTTCATCTCATTGCCTTGGACTTTAGTAAAGCCTTTGATACGGTGCGGCATTCGTACCTGGCTGAGCAACTGGCGGAGATGCAAATTCCTGATTGCATCTACAATTGGATCGTGGCCTTCCTGGAGGATCGGGGCCATGGAACTAAATTCAACGGCTTCACATCTCTCCTCATGAAAATCAACTCTAGTTTTGTACAGGGTTCAGGTTCTGGCCCAAATAATTTTATCATCACAATATCTAAGCTCAAGACGATTCACATTGGAAATATAATACTAAAGTATGCTGATGATAGCTACTTACTGATACCTTCTTCTAATAGTGCCACTGTTTCAGCTGAACTAGAACATGTGACAAATTGGGCAAAAGCATGCAACCTAAAACTAAACCATAAAAAGACGCAAGAGATGATTGTAAGAGGGGTCGGGAGGAGAGGGCGGGTGTCAGCCCCTGCGGCCACCCCGGGAGTGACCAGAGTACATAGCATGAAGGTACTGGGGGTTATGCTTACTGAAACTTTAAGTTTTGAGATGCACATTGCCCAAATATGCTGCAGGGCTAGGCAATCCATGTATGCCCTGCGCATACTAACTGCCCATGGTCTATCTGGCCCTGGGCTTTACGATGTGGTGAGGGCGACAACGGTGGCACGCCTGTTGTATGCTGCTCCGGCATGGTGGGGCTTTGCCAGCCAAAGGGAGAAGGGAATGCTCCAGTCTGTAATGAACAGATTGATCCGTCAGCGATACCTCCCAAGTGATAGCCCAACCTTTGAACAACTATGCCTTAAAGCCGACACCTGCTTGTTTTCGGCGGTCCTGGCAAACCCGGGCCATGTTCTCCATAGGTTTCTTCCTCCAAAAAAGCTGTTGGCCTATTCCCTTCGACCCCGGTCACATGACCGTGTTTTACCTTTAGCTAATCATACTATGAAAAAAACTTTTATAGTTAGAATGCTTTATTCATATTGACTATTGATTGTTTATTGTTTATTATATATGATGTATGTACACCAGAATGCGGATTGCAACTGGTTCAATAAAGAATATACTTACTTACTTATAATTAAACGTAAGAGAATTATTTTCTAATCGATGCTAATCATTTTGTAATGCCGATAAGTTATAATATACAATAATTTTAACTCCGTCACTATCGTAACTATGGTAGTGCCAGTCCCAAGCCTGAGGAAAGGAGGAGTGCAACGCTAATCATCTTTGTTATGACACAGTGTAGTTAAACAGCAAGTAATTAACTACATACCTCTTTCAAAATTTATCTCGTTTTATATATAAGAAAAGCGGAGTCCTTTGCACACCTCTTTTACTGACAAAATGGCGTTACAAGTAAAAGAAGAGTCATAGTTTATTAATTACTTTCGCATTTTTAACCCTAAGATGTTGTACATCAGCAGTGGGCACGAACAGTGCTAACGCCTTCACTTTTCTCAGCCTCGGCATCTGTAGTTGAGATCAACGACTTTAATTTCCATAACAGTTTAGCGAACAGCGTGTCATTAAACAACTAACCAAATCAATCGAAAAATAATCTACTTTCCTGTAAATCCGACACTATCCATACTCTGGTATTGCCATTCCCAAGCCTTGACTAACGATGAGGGCGACGCTAATCATCTTTGTCGTGATACGAAGCAACTAACCAACCAACATACTTTACCTTGCGGAATTTCTAATATCGTCCATAAGTAAGATATATTTTTTTAACATACCTCTTTTAAGGTGGGCTGTACCTATACAAGAACAAAATAACGCAGCTTTTAGGACACCTCTCTTAATGATGAAATCGCCCTACAAGTACACGAAGAATTGCATCTCACCAAGTTCGTTTCGCTACCTTTTAACGCTTTGTCCTAAGTAGTCGCCAAACAAAAGCCATATTATTGTCATCACCGGCGTTTATTAAGTGATGTGTTAACACGTTCACTTCTGTTTTCTTCGGCATCTGATATGACGCTGGGATCCATTTCCTCCACACTCTAGAGAACGTCGGGGAGTGCGCGATAATGTACCTGACTGCTAATCGAAAGGTCAGAGAAATCCCCGCTAGGGCATAAATTTAATTTGAGATTTCTGATCCACATGCGCCACCTAGCCAACTTAGCTATTATGAGTACACTGACCGTACACTGTCGGTGGGAGATGAGACGGCGAGTGAGACACCCCAACCGGTGCCACCACCCGCCCTCATATGCTGAGGCTAAGAAAATGAAGTCGCTGACGCTTCATACCATTGACTATGCTTGCATGCGTCGTTCACTGAAGTGCTAACTTGTACTACTCTGAGGATAAGGAATCGAACCCGTACTCTCCACGTTACACGTTTAACGCTCTAACCAATAGTATACAGTGTCCCACTGATACCTAATAATAATGTCCCGCTTTTCAATGACTAGGCCTATACCAGAGAGCTTTTAAGCGGTAGTACTCGTACTACTAGTGGTACGCCATGTGTTCTAAGTGGTATACGCGGACAAATCTAAAAAATTTAAATTTTCTATGTGTTTAAGCCCATCGTTCTTTGATTAGCTATTCTATTCTATTTTTAATGTTGAATATTAATTGCAAGGAGACTTTGTGCTTGCCTGTTGTTTTGATCTGACCTTTTATTACTGGTGGTACGTCAACATTCGAGTGCATTTACCTGGCGGTACAATTAAAGTAAAGTTTTAAAACCGCTGGCCCATTCAATTATATCGACCATCGCAGACTGAGATTTAATAACAGTAGTAGTTTTTCTCCAGTTTTTCCACAAATGATCAATTTAGAGTCATGCAGTTGTATAGAGATAATTCATTTACGGTTGTGTAGTTAAACAAAAATGATGGATTTACAGTTTAGTACTATATATATACATTCATTTTTTCTATGCATTTCATGCGGTCTTTATGTTAACCGTACAGTTGTATATGCCTCTTCATATATAATAATATCTTTTCTTTAATTAAGCGCCTGACAAACGCACTGCGCTGTACATTTACATGTTATGCAATAATTGAAACAATCTTAACTACTAACAGAACAGACAGCCTGCAATACACGGCGCTAATAGCAGCCTACAAAGCAAATCCGCCCTACGGGGCTCGAACTCGGTACCTCTCGGTCTACGTGCCAGATGTTATCCAATGCGCCACGGGCCCCCTATATACAGAGACGTGTTTACAATAGAAGTGCTTGCATAGCTGTCCTATTGCTTTGGCCTGAGGTTTAATTAGAAAGAAATTGGTTAATTGGTTGGTGTTGACCTCGCTCCAGTGCAAGACCAACACCAACCAATTAACCCATTTCTTTCTAATTAAACCTCATGCGAATCCTGATCCATATACAGCGTTATGACTAAACGTATTCCGGAGCCGCTGATTATATAGAACCGTTTGACAACAAGATAAAGGTGTCTATTATTATCATTATTATTCGAAAATTTACTGACATCTTATGGCTGCCATGGCTGTTGACGTCTTTAGAAACTTAGTTAATATTAGGTAATTTCGTGTGTCCCATCATTTTATACAATCTATTGAAAACTTTTAAAGGTGTCTAAAGAAAGCGTTATTACCAATTATAGCCTACTATATTTTTTAATCCACAGTTTAACGTCATCATATGACATCAAAGGCCGTTGACGACAATTCAATATTATGTACAGTACAATTGAAACAAAATTGATAGAGTTAAAGGCATCTAAACAGTACTTTATAATGTCACTAATATTAATTGTTTAGCAGCATAATATTATAGTCAGTTAAGATACTAATGTCAATGTTACTTGTATAAGATAACATACTGTAGGTTGGTCTTTCAGACAAATTATAGGCCTACACTGTTTTGCAGCAATTATCACACAAATCTTTTTTAATGTACAATGAAAAGATTCCTGATAAACAGCAATAATGTACATAAGATTCCAAATCCAGCTATTCAATTATATAACAGCATTGGTTTCAAGTTTACAAAACCTGTAACTATGAAGTTTACAAAACCTGAAATTATTATATGAAATTTATATTTTAATTTTAATTTTCAAACATTTCTTTTTTTTATTCAATGCAACCAGACATCATAAATAAAATACATGCATAGGCATACATTGAAAACGACAGTTCTTTATCATATGTTATAGATATGAATAGAAAAGATTATTGTAATTTGACCTGAGAGTCTTAATCTTTCACTTTCAATTTTTAACTTCAGTATACCTTAATGGTTATTAAAATTTATTATATATGTTATTTCGACATGAAATTTTTAGTTTAGATATAAATGTTTACATAGGTAATTAATCATTACAAACAAGCAATGTTAGCACAATATATACAAATGGCTTCAAAATAACAAACCCACAACGCATTCACATATCACACCCTAACAACAAAATGTCTACACAAGGGCAAAACTAACCATCAACGTCCACTGACATTATAAACACTACAACCTAAAAAACTTTTCCCTTACCGATAAGGTTGACCAGCCTAAAGACTTCACTTTGCAAGCAGCCCACACCAAGCAAGGTCCTAATATTAAATTCCAACTTGAATACTTTACATTTATCTGTTAATATATTCGAGATATTTTCTTTGTTACAGTGTAACAGTAGATGAGTTATATTTTCTTTGACTTGACAAGAAGTGCATAATCCATTTTCATGCTTCTTCATTACAAAAAGTCTTTCATTAAGGTTTACCTTTCCCAATCTTAGTCTGGAGATTTGCACTTCCTTTTTTCTACTAAAATCTAGAAATTTATTGCTTGCATCTACTACAGGACAAATGCTCTTATACTGAAGACCCTTGATATCATTAGAAACCAATTCAATCGAAGGAAATTCTTTATCCGCCAGGTGT
This sequence comes from Aporrectodea caliginosa, assembly GCA_020284085.1. Classification (NCBI taxonomy): domain Eukaryota; kingdom Metazoa; phylum Annelida; class Clitellata; order Crassiclitellata; family Lumbricidae; genus Aporrectodea; species Aporrectodea caliginosa. Next base: position 248,332 of record JACEVL010000869.1, read on the forward strand.
TTCCTTTTTAAATACGAATTTAGTTGTTTCCCATTTAAAATTCGTGTTGTGTCTGTGCGTGTCAAATTTTGACGACGTTAAACTTTGGAATAATAATTATAAAGTTGGAGAGAAGTATCTTACACACCTCTTTTAATGTATTAAGTATGTGTAAGTGAAAGTAGCGAAGAGCAGTCTCTTAAACACCTCTTTTACGTGTAACCGCTGCCTTATAAGTTTATGTAGACGATCAAAGTTGTCGTTGAGAATTACTTCTTCCCTCAATTCTGCCATCGGATTTCTTTCATCAACGTCTCTCTTGGACGGAAAGCGCACAGACCTGTTCATTGGTACCAGATGTAACGCTCTCTACTATAGGTACCTCACCCTACAGTAGAGATAATCCAGAGCGGGATTCGGTTTCTTCAAATTTATGTCTAAGGCTCGTGATTGGTTGTATGTGTGTCAATTCGCAAAGTTCATCCAATGAAAATAAGTCTCTTTGGTACATTTTGAATATTAATTTAAACACTGAAAATATCGAATTACACATAAACTAATACTAAATCGTTTGTCTAGGGGTATTTGAGTTAAATCGTTAAAGTTCCACTTTAAGCCTACTTAGACCAGCGCAGTCTACTTTATAATCTATGTATTATGGGGTTCTAAGACACCTCCCACGTTGAATTGAAGCCACTTTAGTATTGCTTAAGACCTCCGTCATGTAGACCTTCGTCTTCTCTTTATGGATGAGGCGTAGAGTGTTGTCGACAGGTAAGTGAAGAATTGATCGTCGTAACTTGGTCATTGTGGTATATTTCTTTCAGAGTGAATTCGGACCTTCGACGAACAAAGACTATTAGGCTTCTTCGCAATGCATAAAGTACTTCGATGAACGTACTTCTATTAATTCCACTGACTCGAGCGAGATCAACCGTAACGTATGCAGTCTCTCGATTCAAACAATCCGTACTAACGTTCCGTACGATCACTAAATCCTTTTTCGTAGGATTCTCTTACAACGTCACCTAAACTTCAGTCATGACGAACTAGTTGCAATCGAGTTGATTAACAACCTAGTATTAATTAACAACGCTCGATGATCATTTGGCTATCATCCGAGACGAATCCAAAATCGACCCTCTCCATCAACGATCGGAGACAGGAACTCCTCCTTCGCCACGTCATCGTTCAACCGTTCGTGCGTATTGCGCCTGCGCGTCGCCGTTAATCCTTCCGTGACCGTTACACTTCAAATCAGCCAATGTCATGGTTCCAACGAGATTGCGTCGTTATGTCCTTCAATTGATTTTGCCCAATTAGTATTATATTAAACCACTAACACTGCGCTACTCGTACTGCTCTGGTCAATTAATTAATACACATCAAATACTATCATTAACGGGTATTTGTATAAGATTAAATGGTGTCTATACAATCCTATACATAGACATAGATAAGATTGTTTGTGCTAAATAAGGGAATCGTTACACCAGGCAATGATTCCATCCGTCCATTATCGATTATGGCAACATCGCCTACGATATTTAATCGAATATAGTACAGGGCCTTATATATCTGATGTCCAATGTTATGTAATGTAAATCTTCGAAAATTTCTGAGCTCCCACTAAAGCCACGTCAGGGAGACCAGCTTATTCACCGGCGCTATATTTATCTACTCAAGTCCGCAATGGTCTTCAGGCTGCTCTGTTCGTTCTGATACCAGGTCAGAATCCGGAGAGATCAAGCATAAGAGACAGCATGGTGTTACGGTGGTAATCGGTGAGGATGGTTGTCGTGTAGAATGCTACGCACTGTGGGACTCCAACATAGAGGCCTTCTTCAGGTCGAGAGCGCATAGATTGCCTATGAATCTGAGTCGAAGACAACAGATGATGGAGTATTCCACGAAGAGTTTTCCTCCTACTTCTTATACTCTTCCTACCCGCTTGGGCCGCCTCCTTCTCCTCTTTCTGCCTCTCTTCCTCTTCTATCTCCTCTTCCTCCACCTCCTTTTCCTCTTCGTCCGTTTTTGAACAGTTGTCACAGTTAGCATGGCTTGATACAGCCAATCGTTACAGTCAATCACTCTGCCTCTTAGAGAATTGACGATGAGTCAATTGGTTGTTGTGTGTCTTCTTTAACTTATTAGGCGAATGTACAACTTAAAAGAGGTGTTGAACATCGCTCTTTATTGACAAAACCCGTAAAAGAGGTGTTTAAGCAACAAAGATTTGAATTGTTCTTTACTACGGTCTCACTTTATGAAATCGTCTCCCTATAGAAGTCATTTTATTTTACTATATTAAACGATTGGATTATTATATTTTTCAGCTCGTAACGTCGGCGTGACTGCTCTGATCGTCATAGTGGTTCCGATAATAGCTGCTGTGGCCGCAGTCAGCTGAGAGGGTTCGGAAGGGGTTCTTTAGGGCTCATCTGAGGGAGGACTACGACAAAGTCAACTTCACCACCCTCGAGGAGGAGCCGGAGTTTGAACCGGGCAGGGTCCAACCACATCAGATTGGGCAATGGGGACGACTTGTGGATGGGAATTTTGGGATGGAATGGTTTTTGGGGTGAGAAATATTTTTGAGGTTGAGAATATTTTTGGGGTGGAGAATAATTTTGGGGTGGTGACTGTTTTCGGCGTGTGAGTATTTTCGCGGTGTGGAGTATTTTCGAGGTTTCGAGTATTTTGATGTGGCTTGGGACTGGCACTGGCTGGCACTAAGCACGATTGTGCAATGCATGAACGTCCAGTGGCGGAATTAGAACCTGCATTTGATTTCGTTAATCCCTTATAAGTTAAAGTGAAAGACGACGCAAAGCAGTCTATATTGCACACCTCTTCTAAGTCTAGCAATTGCCTTATAAGTAACAGTACAAGACCAGCGTCGTTGTATGTATCTGAGTTAAGTTCTGATTACTAATTTATCCCTCATCAATGCAAATGGTTTTATTTGAGTGACGCATTAATGCCAATCTGCAGGCATCGCTATAGAAAAGAACATCCTCACCAAATCAGCGCTCTTATATATGTATATATATATAGTATATATATATATATATATATATATATATATATACACCATATATATATATATATATATATATATATATAATGACACCATTCAATTAAATATCGTTGCCACCGGACTTTTAGTACGGTGAAGCGCAAACTATTTATCGTGATCACTTTCTCAGAAAATAATAATAACATAATGATATTCGTTTATTAATTCAAGTTCACAAATACGCCGTTAGATTGCATGATATATTTAGTAACAGATGATAAATTGTTTAACACTGCAGGAGTCGAATTTAACTGTATTGCAGCCAGTATTGCGCCAATCTGCCGTATACTGCTCAGTCTAACTGCTCAGTTTACAGTCGCCCTTAGGAAGTTGAAGGCTGAGTCAACCTTATGGGGCTAGCCGGTATGGAACCCGCGGCCTTCGTGCCAACGTGTTACCATTCAACCATAATTTTATTGAAGGTAGAGAGTCTTAATTAAATGCAAAATAATATTAATGTAAATCATCGAAAATATCTGAGAGGCAGAGCCAAAAAATCCACATCAGGGAAACCAGTGTAGGGGGCCCGATAGCGCATTGGATAACATCTGGCACAGAGATCGAGAGGTACCGAGTTCGAGCCCCCGTTGGGCGGATATGCTTTGTTGGCTGCTATTAGCGCCGTTGTATTGCAGGCTGTCTGTTCTGTTAGTAGTTAAGATTTAAATTGCATAACATGTAAATGTACAGCGCAGTGCGTTTGTCAGGCGCTTAATAAAGAAAAGATTATTATTATTATTGTTATCTACTCGTAGGAAGAATAGGAAATGGCAGGAAGTAGGCCTATGGAAAAAATGAAACACCAGAGCGTAAGTGGATCTATCGGTTATCTATCAAGGATGGCAACCTTCGAAAGAATGTAACTAGATATCTCTGGGCTTCGTCTCGATCAACGCCTATACTCAATGATCAACTCTATCTATAAGCACGGTAGTGGATACTGGCGACACCTATGAGGTGCCTGAAACCGTGCTACATTTCCTGCATGGTTGATTGTCCTAGACAGCTTCTCATGCATTACTTCATGTTTATAAACCACGAATATCATTGACGTTGTAAACATTTGTTTTGACACCTCTCAATGGAACCTTTTGGGCGTTAAAAGTTTATCGTTTTCATTGTATGAAATACATTGCTGTACATTGTCGTAAACGGCCTGTCATTGAATTCTGGATTAATCAAAGAGCAATCCCTTAAACCCCTCTTTTAAGCATTATAATCACCTATAAGTGAAAATGAAAGCCGAAGAATTGCAACGGTCTTACAAACACCTCTTTTAAGCTTCATAATGGCCTATAAGTGAAACTCGAACACAATTAATATCAGTAAGATATGGAGCTGTGAGTGCGTTACATTCGCTTTCTATGTCAAGTCGAAGAAAGTATAACATTATAATTTATTGTTATACTGTAAAAATATCTCCAATACACTAACGTTTAGGTGTAACCCATACAAGTTAGACCTTCCTTGCTGTGGATTGCATGCAAGGAGAAGTAAAAGTAAGTAAAGTAAGTATATTCTTTATTCAACCAATTGCATATCCGCACTTTGGTGTACATACATTTATACAGAGTATAACATTCTTATTATAAACGATTTGCGTGAAAGATTGTCAGCTTGTGGAATAATACGGTCATGTAATCTCGGGCGCAGGGTGTAGGGGAGCGACTTTTTGGGGGGAAGTAGTCCATGGAGTACATGCCCCGGGTTTCCTAGGACCGCAGAGAAAAGGCGTGAGTCGGCAGTGTTGCAAAGATGCTCAAACGAAGGACTGTCCTCTGGCAGGTACCGCAGACGAGTCAGACGCCGCATCGCCGACTGAAGGCGGTTCTTTTCTTGCTGCCCTGCAAATCCCCACCAAGCCGGAGCAGCATAGAGCATTCGGGCCACCGTTGTAGCACGAACCACGTCGTATAGCATAGGGCCTGAAAGACCATGCGCCACGAGGATGCGCAAGGCATACAGCGATTGTCTGGCCTGACAACATTATACGGGTGATGTGTGACTCGAAACTCAAAGTTTCATTCATTGTAACGCCCAAGATGACCATGCTGGAGACCCTTGTCAGTCCCGGAGTAGTAATCGGAACCGCGTCTCGCCCAGCACGCCCCGTGGCCGACGAATCACCATTTCAAAGGTCTTTTTTGAGTTCAGTTTTAAGTTACAGGTTGCAGCCCAATCTGTGACGTGGTCTAGTTCTGCTGAGATCGTTGCACTGTGTGAGGCGGGTATCAGGAGATAAGTGTCATCAGCATATTTGATTAATCTTGTTTGAAGGGTGGACCGTCTTGAGT
>JACEVL010000870.1:0-30000 GCA_020284085.1 Aporrectodea caliginosa
GGGCACCCTTGATCCCAGGATCAAGGGTGCCTACATAAAATGTTGAATATATACCACATATTAACAAGACGTTTGTTTTGAATTTTATTTATGTATAATTGAGAATAATGTTTGTATTGATATATTTTATGTTTTCATACTTATTACTTGCCATAATTAGTTTTCATATTTATTATAAAAAGAGAAAGACAAACAGCCTAGACCACGAAGAGGTAAAATTTCTGAATATGAAATGAAGGCAGTGGTGTCAACACAGTTGATAAAGAAACTGGCATTAATCGGATGACATTGAAACGCTATGTAAGAAAAACGAAAGTCAACCCGGATAGTTTGTAAAGCCAATTTTGTGGCAAATCAAATTTTTACCAGTGAAGAAGAAAAGTCTTGTGACAAAGCAAATTTTTACCAGTGAAGAAGAATTTTAAGTCTTTTTCAGTCTTTTCAATCTTTTTCAGTCTTCTTCATGCTTCAAAGCTACATGATCTGTCAACAACTACCTCCTTCCCGACTACCTTATTACTATTGGCCTACACTTTCTGACTGCAGGCCTAATTAGATGACAAAATGCATTTATATAAATATTATATATATTGTTGGGAGACCTTCCCAACCGAGACACTGTTGACGGTACTTTGTCCTAGATTGAAGAGACATTCTGGATAAAGCTAAATATATTTAGTATTGAACTGAACTATATATTGAAAGTAGGCGTGATGTTATGCTTACTAGAAATATACGAATATCGTTACTGTAACAGAGACAGAAAATAGGATAGTTGATGAACTATATCAGGTATAGTTAAGAAGGAGTGTTCTCTCCTATTTAAACCAATGTAAAAGATTCGTCGTCGAAGCTTGGCAGTTTTCGTTAGGCCTGTTGCCGTGTGATGTCGAATTCTCAGTAGAACTGACCAAGACTTCCATGTACTAGATAAGTCTAGTTAACTAGTTAAACTGTTGGTTTCGTGTCCGCTGTGGCCAACCAAGTTGTTTGTTTGCTGTGCAACGTTCTCAAGAACTGGAGACGTGTGGAGCTGATGTTCTTCGATAAGGTTGTATGTGTGTTACTATTACGGATTTTGTTTTATAATATACATTCTTTTTTACCCTAGAAAACGAGTTGTCTTCATTCGTATAGTAGCACCTTACATTTGGGGGCTTCGTCCAAAAGTGACGTTAATTCGAAAAGTCTAAAAGTGAAAATTTTGTAGGGACTTTTCTAAAAGAGTCTAGAGACAAAAGTGGGGAAATTAAACCTTTGAAAAGGAAATTTCTTAGTGAAAGTTTTGGCAACAGAGCTGAAAATAATTTGAGTAAGTCTAGAATAGACTAGAGAATAAGCAGGCAAAATGGAGTCGCCTGTAGCAGCAAAAGCGTTAACGCTTGAAGATGTCTTTGACTGTTCGGTTGAAGAATTAAAAGTTGAGTTAGAACGCTTAGGTCAGGAAGCAAAAGGCTTAAGTAAAGCACAGATGCAAAAGAAGTTAGCGAAGTTAGTATCTCCGTCTAAGGCTATGAGTGAGGAATGGAAAATAAAAAGCAAGTCGTTGGAGTTAAAAGCAGCAAAGGAAGCAGAAGAGGCTGATAGACAATTTAAGAGAGAGGAAGCAGAAAGACAGCAGAGAAAGGAAGAGCGTGAATTGGAAATGTTTAAACTTAAGTTAGAAGCTGAACAACGTAAGTTAGAAGCAGAAAATGAAGCAAGAAGGTTAGAAGAAGCAGCTGAGGAACGTAAAGCTAAGGCTGAAGCGGATAAAAGGCAGATAGAAGCTAAGGCTGAAGCGGATAAAAGACAGTTGGAAATGGAGGAAAGAAAATTGGAAGTCGAAGAAAGGAGAATAAAAGCAGAAGCAGAAGCAGTGGTGGAGAAACGCAAAGTAGAAGTTGAAGCAGAGGAAAGGAGAATAAAATTAGAATCTGTCGCAGCAGCTGAGAGAGTAGAGGCAGAGGAGAGGAGAATAAAATTGGAAGCGGAGGTATTGGAGAGAAGAATGAGAGTGGAAGCTGATGCAGCTCAGAGTAAGCTACAGTTGGAATTGGAAGTGCAAGAAAAAGATAAAGTGAGACAACATGAGTTGAAATTGAAAAAATTGGAAAATAATGTAATTGAACATGAGGACATGGAGCAGGGTTTTCGAATGTCTAATGCAGTAAAATTTGTTCCGAAATTTGATGAATTAGATGTTGAACATTACTTGTTGGCATTTGAAAAAGCAATGCAAATACATAAATTTCCAAAAGATAAATGGACGGGACTCATTCATACTCAGTTAACTGGCAAGGCACAGAAAGTGTTCTCAGAGCTCAGTGTGGAGGAATGTCAAGACTATGACATTCTGAAGCAAGCATTGTTGAGAGCTTATGCTCGTGTTCCGGAATTTTATAGAAAACGGTTCAGAACAATGAGAAAAGGAAATTTGGAAACATATTCAAATTTTGCTTTTCGAATGAGTTTGCCATTTAACAGTTGGATTGAGGGGGAAGGTGCTACGAAAGAAGTGGATAAACTCATTGAAGTTGTGAAGTTGGAACAATTTGTGAATTGTTTGCCAACAGAACTTCATAGATGGGTAATTGAAAAAAAACCTGAGAGTTTGAGTGAAGCAGCCAAATTAGCAGATGAATTTGCTATTTTGTACAAACCATTTAAAGTGGAAACATTTGGAGGATTCAGAGGTGAAAACAAAGTGGATTTGAATATGGAAAAAGGAAATTGGGGACAATATTCAAATACACCGAAATTTGAGAACAAACCGTGGAATTCTGATTGGAGGGCACCTAAAAAGGCAAGTAAGACGGGTTTTCCTAAGAGTTTGGGGTCACCAGCGTCTTGTGCGTTTTGTGGAGGAAAAAATCACGTGGTTTCAAATTGTTGGCAGTTGAAAGGTAGACAGGAGGTTAATGGACAACGAAATTATGAAACTGCCCCAAAATCAGTTCAGTTAGTGGGGAATGACAACTGCTTTACTGAAAACTCACAAGGTTCGATGCATGTGCATGATAGGTATAAGCCTTTTTGTTCAAATGCATGGTTGTATGGGCATGAAGGTACACGGCGTCAGATAGTGTTGTTGAGGGATTCAGGTTCATTGCAAACTTTGGTTAGCAGGGAAAGAGTAGAAAATGATGAGTTTAAAGACACAAAGGAAAATAGGTTGATTCAGGGTGTAGTGGGAGATCCCATTGAGATTCCATTAGTGGAAATTAAATTGGATTCGGAACGAGTGAAGGGAATAGTGTTGTGTGGCTTAATTGATAAGTTACCAGAAGGAGTAGATGTGCTCATAGGTAATGATATTGCAGACATGGGACCTATAGACATTTCTGTGGTAACTAGAGCACAAGCAGCATTGGATAGGGTTGTCACTGGGAATGAAGATGCCGTGAACGCTCATGCTAGTACACAGTTGGAAATAGTCGAAAATGATTTGGAGTTTTCAGGTGTTAGTGAATTGTTTGACGAGAATAGAATCATTAAGTCAAACATAGGAGAAATTGTGTCTCGAAATGATTTGATTCAATTGCAACGTAACGATGTCTCGATGGAGCCATTGTTTGAGTTGGCTAAATCGGATCCGTCAATGAGGGAACAGAGTTACTATGATGTTTCTAATGATGTCTTGGTAAGACATTGGAGAAATAAGATAGTTCCTGATGGCATTGAGGTAAAACAAATTGTTGTACCTACAGCCTTAAGGACTAAATTACTGCAAGTGGCACATGACATTCCGTCAAGTGGTCATTTGGGAACACAAAAGACCATTGATAGATTGTTGTGTCATTTTTGGTGGCCTGGTGTGTTCAGGGACATCAAGGAATATTGTAGGAGTTGTGATGTGTGTCAGCGATTGGGAAAAGGTGCGGTGAAGGTTCGTGCTCCATTGATAAACTTACCAGTGATTTCTAGTCCATTTTCAAGATTGGCTGTAGATATCGTGGGTCCCTTGAAAATATGTGCGAAATCGGGAAATGAGTATATCTTGACTGTAATGGATTTAGCTACACATTACCCGTTGGCATTTCCTTTAAAAAAGCATTGTGCCATTGAAGTAGCAAAATGTCTAATACAGGTGTTTACAATGTTTGGTTTTCCGGAGGAACTGTTGTCTGATTGTGGAACTGAGTTTATGTCTAAAGTGATGCAAGTTTTTTTGAATGAGTGTCAGGTGACGCAGCTGAAATGTTCGCCGTATCACCCGCAGACCAACGGATGTTTGGAGAGGTTTCACAGGACGTTGAAGGACATGTTAAAAGCGGTGGGTGAGAAATTTCAGGGAGACTGGGATGAAATTCTTCCATGGGTCCTGTTTGCCTATCGAGAGGTGCCGGTTAAAGGTTTGGGATTTTCTGCTTTTGATTTAACGTTTGGAAGAGACGTGAAAGGTCCTTTGCAATTAATTAAGAAAGCATGGTTGCATGATGATTGGGTTAAGGACTTAAAACAGAGAAATTTGATTGATTTTGTTTTGGATTTGAGGGAGAAAATTCGTAATGCAATGGCATTGGTGAATGAAAATGAAGGAATTGAAAAGGAGAAAGCGAAGTATTGGTATGATCAGAAAGCCAAGAAAGTGGTGTTTGAAGTTGGTGAGAAGGTGTTGGTATTGTTGCCGCTGATTGGAAAACCATTGCAGGCAAAATACTGTGGTCCATATGTGATAGAGAAAAGGTTGGGTGAAGTGGATTATGTCATTGGAACTCCGGATAGGAGAAAAACTAAACGTGTAGTGCATGTTAATTTGTTGAAAAAATATGTTACACGTGGGTTGGAAACGGATGAAGCAGTGAAGATAAATGTAGTCTTGACAAATCAGGGAAGAGATGTTGAAAATGAAAAAGTTGTCTTTAACGATGTAATTCTTGATCATTTAGATGTGGAGAAAAGGCAGCAGTTGATGACTCTATTGTTGGAGTTTCAACACGTTTTTGGTGACAAGCCAGGACGTACTTCCGTGATTGAACATCGGATTCAATTACAGGAGGGTGCTCGACCTATTCGGCAGACGCCATACAGGTTAAATCCTGAGAAATTACGGTTGGTAACAACTGAAATTGAGGATTTGTTGCAGGATGGGATCATTGAAGAATCGGAGAGCGCGTGGGCGGCTCCGATTATAATGGTTCCCAAACCTGATGGGTCAGGAAGGTTATGCACAGACTTCCGAAAATTGAATATGGTAACTGTGGCGGATCCATTTCCTATGCCAAGGGTGGATACTTTATTGGATAAATTGGGAGGTGCTAAATACATGACAAAATTGGACATGACAAAAGGTTATTGGCAAATACCGATTGCAAAGGAGGATATTCCTTTGACTGGATTTGTGACTCCAAATGGGCATTTTCAATGGCGCTATATGAGTTTTGGTTTACGAAATGCACCAGCTACGTTTAGTAGGTTGGTAAGGAAGTTGTTTCAGGGTATGGAATCATTTTGTGATGCATATCTCGATGACGTGATAATTTTTAGTAGAAATTGGGATAATCATTTGATGCATTTGAAGCAAGTGTTGATGAAAGTGTGGAATGCGCATTTAAAATTGAACTTGAAGAAATGTGTGTTTGCGAATGCTGAGATTGATTTTCTTGGTCATCATTTGGGTTTGAATTCAATTCAACCTAGAACGCAAAAAGTAGAGGCGTTGTTGAAATTTCCTACTCCTGTGAATAAAAAACAGGTACAATCTTTGTTGGGGTTGGCAGGATATTACAGGAGATATATACCGCATTTTGCTGACATAACGGTTCCTTTGAATGAATTGTTAAAGAAAAATAAGATTTTCTCTTGGAATGATGATGCTCAAAGGGCTTTTGTGGATCTCAAATCTAGATTGGCGTCTAGACCAATTTTGAGACCACCTGATTACGATAAACAGTTTTGTTTGGCTGTAGACGCTTCTCAAAATTGTGTGGGAGCTTGTCTGTTTCAGATAACTGATGACGTGGAACATCCGATTTGTTTCCTGAGTCGGAAGCTGAGGATTCATGAGATGCACTATTCGACGATCGAGAAGGAGGCCTTGGCGCTTGTGACAGCGGTCCGAGCGTGCAGCGTCTACTTTGGGTCTTCGCCGGTCTTGGTATATACAGATCACAGTCCGTTGCAGTTCATAAACACAATGGCAAATTCCAATCAGAAATTGCTTCGATGGAGCCTAGAGTTACAACAGTATACTCTCGACATTAAGCATCGCCCGGGAAAAGAGAACTGGATGCCAGATCTCTTGAGTCGACCGTCGCCTGTGGGATCTTCAAGTGTGTTGTTGGGGAGTTGAAGTTGGGGGTTTTGGTTGTGTTTTGCGTAGTTTCATTGGTCATGTTTTTGTGTGTTTTTTTTTTTTCGTTTTGTCGAAAACCGATAGGTTTTCTCTCGTAGTGGTTGGGGGGTATGTTGGGAGACCTTCCCAACCGAGACACTGTTGACGGTACTTTGTCCTAGATTGAAGAGACATTCTGGATAAAGCTAAATATATTTAGTATTGAACTGAACTATATATTGAAAGTAGGCGTGATGTTATGCTTACTAGAAATATACGAATATCGTTACTGTAACAGAGACAGAAAATAGGATAGTTGATGAACTATATCAGGTATAGTTAAGAAGGAGTGTTCTCTCCTATTTAAACCAATGTAAAAGATTCGTCGTCGAAGCTTGGCAGTTTTCGTTAGGCCTGTTGCCGTGTGATGTCGAATTCTCAGTAGAACTGACCAAGACTTCCATGTACTAGATAAGTCTAGTTAACTAGTTAAACTGTTGGTTTCGTGTCCGCTGTGGCCAACCAAGTTGTTTGTTTGCTGTGCAACGTTCTCAAGAACTGGAGACGTGTGGAGCTGATGTTCTTCGATAAGGTTGTATGTGTGTTACTATTACGGATTTTGTTTTATAATATACATTCTTTTTTACCCTAGAAAACGAGTTGTCTTCATTCGTATAGTAGCACCTTACAATATATATAAGTTTAGGCTGTCAAAATGTTGCGAATTGCATTGTCTTCATTATATCCAAAGTAACGTTTGCACTTTTATCATTTAAAAAATCGTTTCCAACATTTCCTTCCTGTTGCAGACAAACAGATTAATGGCGCCCATTGGGGATCAAGGGTGCACATGGGTGGGATCAAGGGTGCCAACGGGTTGGCACCCTTGATCCCTTATGGGTGCCTTGTGTTTTTTGCCTGTAGATTTTCGTAGTTCGTATTTGTGAAAACCACTTTATGCAACTTAGATAGAACAAAATAATTGCTATTAAATGGAATCTAATAAAACTTGATAGCGATTTTATATTTTTTTAAAATTTGAATAATTAAAAAAAAGGATCAAGGGTGCCAAGTCTCCCCTATACGTCCATCGATAAAGAATATAGATATCGGTACCTTACTAGAAGTATTATGCCATAGGAAAGGTGATAACTGTTCAAAATAATTCCACACCTCTTTTAAGGGTCATATTCGCCTATAAGTGGAAGAAGAATAGCAGGGTGTATTGGGTTTTCATGAATTGAGTTGTACTTGTATTGCGATATGCGAGCGGTGAAAACTGCTCAGAATAATAATTGATAACAGAGAAAGCAGAAATACGATTCGTATACGTTTAGACTGATTGTCTTATATAATAATTATTATAACTCCATTTGCTGTAACTGAAGTTGCGGTTCTCTTTTATTACGAAGTCTGATTCAAGTTTGAGAAATATCTTTTCACTGGCTGACAATATATCTATGACATTGTTTGATTGCATTGATTGATAACTTCTTGAAAATTCAAACCTCGAATAAAAATCATGTGTCAAAATCACATGTCTTATAAACTTGTAATAAGAGTTTTTTAAATTAAATAAATAGATTATGAATTACATGTACATTAAGAATGTCCATCAAGAACGTTCTACATTTGCGATTCATGGTGTTTGACAATCGCTGCAAAATTTTGTTTAATTTGCATCAGACATCGTCTTATCACAATGCACGTATCGTAGACGTTATTAGCTGTATTGTCCTATAGTATATAGTTAAACAATGAATACTAATGATATCATAGAACAATGGTAACATCACTGGCGTGAAGAGCAGAATATCAAGTAGAAAACGGGATCGCTTCCCGCTACCTCCCAAATGTGCACTCAGCCTGTCATTCGCTAGATGGCGATGGTAAAGTGAGTAGTAGGACGTGCTGGGCGCCTTGAAATATGCCAAAATAATTTCTGTCGAAGTCAATGGTCTTTGTTGTCATAAGATGTCGTTAACTTCTGGATCAATCAATCAATCAATCAATAAATTCTGTTATTGTAACCATAGTACAAGGTACAGAAACAGTTATAAGTTTAACATAAGCAAACACGAAACAAAGGGAGGACAAAAAGGGGTAAAATCCCGCTAAAATAGGGACACCCATTTTCGATAGACTATTTCACATGGTACCAGCATGAATTGTATCGTAAATGTATTATGCCATTACAGTGTATAATTGAGGATCATACAATCATCTATAAATGAATTAAGTAGGACAATTGTATTTTGTATTGTATTGTATTTGAACACTTGTTATAGCGCCCCTACCAGATTTCCCATTCAGAGGCGCTCCCGACTACTGCGCGAACGCTGAATCGGAGTTTCACGCCGAAGCGCATGAGCAATTGCGAGTGAAGGTCTTTGCCCAGGGTCCCTACGCGGCGACTTTGAGATGGATTCGAACCCGCAACCCTCCAGCTGCAAGGCACCGAACATACCCCTAAACCACCGCGCCCCAGTTGTATTGTGATGTGTTGTATTGTGATGTGTTGTATTGTGATGTGTTGTATTGTGTGTTGTATTGTACTCCACGTTTATAATGCGACCGAGCCACCCGCAGTAAAGATCCGAAATTAATCTCTGATAAACCGACCGACCGGGAAGCGAACCAGGGCGCCGGCGTGACGAGCAGGCTACCAACCCACTCGGCCACTCAGGATTCAATATACAGAAACAAATATTAAAAAGATTCAACTAACAATTTGCGAGTCTCTAATTTAACAGTATCAAAATTAAGAATGATATCATTTACTAATTGAACGCGTAATGCTTTTAAAACTTTGGAGGCTGCGTCCCTGTTGAAGGAATCCATCCATTCAACGTTCTGAGTGGCCGAGTGGGCTGGTGTCCGCTCGCCGCGCCGGCGACCCGGGTTCGATCCCCGGTCGGTCGGTTTATCAGAGATTAATTTCTCGGACCTTTACTGCGGGTGGCTCGGTCGCAATATAAACGTGGAGTACAATACAACACACAATACAATACAATACAATACAATACAAACACACAACCTGACGGCTGGCGCCTCCGGGCTGCTCATTGTCCTACATGAGGGCTGGGCGCCTGTTGATGGCTGCCGCTAGGCCTACTGGTTGAGCGTTCTAGAAGTAGCTTGCTACCAACAACGCTATATAAATCGTCGTAAATACAATACAATACAATACAACGTTCAAATAAAGTTCCGCCGACATCAACGACCTTTAATTGTTGTCGCACTCCTCCTTTCTTCAGGATTGAGACTGGCACTGTCAGAGTACGACCAATGACGGAGCTTCGTCTCCTACGTGTTGTTTAACTATCAGGATGACGATCAAAATAACTACACGCACGAAAACAGGCTCTAGGCTACTCGTTACTGTTCCAGGTTCAGTACTCCGAGTGTACTCTGGACGTGTTTTAGCAACTGTGCCACAGATCCAATTCGCTAGATGGCTGCGCGATCCGTGGCCTGCCTGACCAACTGGTTTCTTTACATTAGTGTTTTGCGACCAATGGAAGTATTCGCTTACACACCTTTTAAAACCTCACTACACTTAATATATATCTACAACAAGAAGCTGCCAGCCAGTTTGTTAAAGGTCATGTGTTACGCTCATTTTAAGCAATGTACTCGTCATAATAATAATTATGCATGAGACGGGAAACTTTATGAAAGTCAGTTATTATGCCACGTGAACGGTGAGAACTTCGTAAAGTAATTTTGACCGACGTCAACGACTTTTTGCCATAAGATGTCGTTAGACTCTGGATTCTATTCTTAAAGGTGGTGTGTGTAAGGGAAATATTCCATACAGGGAGAGCCACAAGATGGCGCTAAACACTGTATACTATCTAACGCTGTTGAGTGCTATGCGCAGGGTGAGAATTGTCGAGGGATTGGGGTTCAACTCTCTAGTCTTTCGTAGGACCCAAAGTTAAGTCTTCATTGTATACCCCATGGTGTCTTAATTTCCAAACTCCCAGTTGTGTTAGTGTGATTTAGCATTATTTGACTGAGTCTTTGAGAACGAGACGAAATTTGAAAATGTTTGCATGGAGTATGGCAGTTCTTCCTAAAAAATTTTGCACATAATTCATTTGATCTGAAAATTGTTCACAGAACCCCGACCTAAACAAAACATATACAGGTATAATACAGATTTAACTAATGACACAGTAATGAATAGCTGAATTCTCTTTTATAGCATTTTCTTTCACAGTTCACTTTGTGGATTACTGATAAAGTAAGGCTCTGGTTTATTGTGAATTGTATACTAATAAATTTGGTGATGTCGTCATCTATAGGCTTTCTATTGCATTTTTTTGTTTTCTCGACAAAGGATTTGATTTTGATTCGAGTTTGACTTACAAACCTGTTAGCGTTGAAATCTGCTGTTTTCTAATATTGTTGACATCACTTTGTAAAATACGGATAAAATATTCAACTCCACAGCAATTGAAGTCTTACCCCCCCCGCCCCAGTCTTTTTCTGCAATTCTCACACTGGCTGTGTGAACGGCGAGAACTGTTGAAAATAAATTTTCATATCGAGGTCTACAGCTTTTGAATCTATTAAGCCGTAAGATGTAATTAAATCCTGGATTTTAAAAATGCGCTCTTTACTCTTTAGACACCTTTAAAACGATGTCAACCGACACTAGATAAAAGTCACTCGCGTTAAATGCTCAGATATAGTGTTCGATTGATCCAGCACAAGTGGTGATAACTGTTCAAAACAATTTTCCTATCAACTTCAACTACCTTTGAGGCCACAAGATGTCGCTAAACTGCAAAATTATGGATTCGGCAATGCGCTCTTTAGACACCTTTAAAACGGTGTCAAATGACACTATATATTCGCCGCTTGCGATAAGTGGTCAATTACAGTCTACAGTCCACTAACTCCAAGCCGATCGATCATTAAAATAATTATGACCACGCAACATATAACATAACAATTAACACAATAAATAGACACCTATAAACCTGGAGGGCTTTTAAATCTAATTGCTGATAGAGTGATACTGCAAAAAGTGTGCACACTTGATTTTTCAGTAATGCAATATGGAAAAGACAATTAAGGCCAGAAAGAGCCTAAAGAGCATCGATACGCTGAAAGCAGCCTGAAACAGCGAAGTCAAGATCCAAGAATACGGTTGAACTGGGGAGGAAGAGTAAACTTCGTTAAGCTGGTGTAGAGCACAGGGAAATCCTACTTCTTTCATCCTTCAGGGTGGGTATAGCTGGCTCGCAACAATCTCCAAAAGAGCGCTAAGAGTGGATTATACGAAGACATTGACTAGTCGTGGACAAGACTTTTATGCATATGTTCTCCGAGGAAAACATTTAATATCTTGTATACTTTGTAAGGGGTCAACAACTTAGTCATGAGTGCTCACCAAACTATAAATAAACAACAACAATTGGTTAGATAATAAACATTCTCGATAAAAAAATTCCCGAGGACATTCATCCCTGTGTGATATAAAATTAAAATACAGGAGGGGAGCAAACCCAGCTCCACTACGTGAGCACAGGATAAAGCATACCTCCATTCACCCCAATGGGGTTTTCAGGTTGGGTAGCCGGCCGCCGGCACCCCTGTCTTGGACCCATAGCTTAGCATAATTGTCTCGATACAGATTTCATAATGACGCCAATCAGCTTTGACATAGTTGCGTCGTAAAATAAACGTTATAAAACCAATAATATTATTGGTTAGATTCTAACTGCGGTTTATCCCGATGCAGGAACGGTGAGAAATGTTTGGCACAATAATAATTCTTCCTATCAAGTCAACGTTCTTAGACACCACAAGATGTCTTTAAACTGTTAAATCCTGGATAGAGGCAACGAGCTCCTTAGACACCTTTAAAACGGTGTTAGCTGGCACTATATTTCAGCCGCTTGCGTTAAATGGTCAAGTTATGTCATGGCATACAACATCAAAAGCCTTTGACGCCACAAGATGTCGTTAAACTATTAATTGATGGATAAATGCAACGAGCCTCTACCTTCCAATTCTCGACCCAAACGACACCCACCTTAAGAGCTACCCTGACCCCTCTGATCCTTTGGAAACCGGACTCGGACATCTTTCGGACTACTCTTTTCGATAACCCCTCTGACTAGACGCAGCGCTCGTGAATAAGACGGTACCCTGTGCTTGACTTTCGAGTGGCGCTTTAGAAGTATGAAGATTACGATTTCGATTACCTAGCAATTTACACACCCTTAAAACGGTGTCAACAGACTCTATATATAAGGTAAGGATCCTGAGTGGCCGAGTGGGTTGGTGCCCGCTCGCCGCGTCGGCGCGGCCCGGGTTCGCTTCCCGGTCGGGTCGGATTATCAGAGATTAATTTCTCGGATCTTTACTGCGGGTGGCTCGGTCGCATTATAAACGTGGAGTACAATACAACACACAATACAACACATCACAATACAACTGGGGCGCGGTGGTGTAGGGGTATGTTCGGTGCCTTGCAGCTGGAGGGTTGCGGGTTCGGATCCACCTCAAAGTCGCCACGTAGGGACCCTGGGCAAGTCCTTCACTCGCAATTGCTCATGCGCTTCGGCGTGAAACTCCGACTCAGCGTTCGCGCAGTAGTCGGGAGCGCCTCTGAATGGGAAATCTGGTTGGGGCGCTATAACAAGTGTTCAAATACAATACAATACAATACAATACAATACAATATATAAACGTTCTCCGCTTACGCCTATAGGCTTTGATATGGTAAATAGCAAGGATGAAATAATTAATATTGACGGTGAGAATTGTTTAACACAATAATTCTTTCTATCAATATCAACGGCATTTGATGCAATAGCACCTCATTAAATTTTTGGTAACCAATTGAGAGGTGAATTAAAAATTCGGCTAATTAAAAAGTTTATTAAACGTTATAACTGTACAGAATTTTCCCCTATCGACGTTAAACAGACTTGACGTCACAAAATGTCGTCTAAACTGTTGAATCATCGATAAAGGCAATGAGCTCTTAGACACCCTTAAAATGGTGTTGACCGACACTATTATTAGCCGCTTGCGTAAAAAAGCTGGTTCATAACGTTTCATATGCCATACGGGTGGTGAGAATTATTGTTCAAAGCTGTAATAAACTACAATATGCCTAAATAATTTATGTCGACGTCAACGGCCTTTGTTGCCATAAGATGTCGTAAAATTCGGGATCCTATCGCTAAGACCCCGGCGTGGTGGGGCTTTGTGGGGGTAGAGGGACGCTCTCGTCCTCAGGCAACTATACGGCGACTGGTCCGGTCTCGTTATCTACCGGAATCCTACCAAAGTTTCGAGCAACTTTGCCGAAAAGCAGACTCTAACCTCTTTTGAGTCTTTTCTACCATCATCAGCAACCCTGCACATGTATTTACATCAACTACTGCCTCCCGTGAAACCTGTTTCATACTCGCTACGCCCCAGAACCCACAATAGAATAATACCTAAGGCAAACTTTCTACCTCGTAAAACATTTGTCACACGGATGCTTTATACTTAATTTTTTTTTATTTGATGATCTTTGTACACCAAAATGCGGTTAGTAGTTGGTTTTTCAATAAAGGATATACTTACTTACTTACTTGTGTGTAAGGAATATTTTCCATCCAAGGAGTTGAGGTAAGGTCGACGTCAACGGCCATTGCACCCACACGATGGCATTGAACACTGTAATGTAGCGTAATATACATTGTAACAAGACATTTGTAAAACTCCACTTAGAGTCTCTCAGAAGCGCTCAACACGTGGCCATCAAACAGCTGAAACTTACGTCTTTATAGTCCTTAAAGCTCTCATGTACAATGCGAAAGCAGAAACCCTGCACCCATCCATCCAACTGTTTAAAATAATTTCACACGTCAACGCCAACGGCTTGGACACCACAAAATGTCGTTAAACTCTTGAACTTAGATTAAAAAAGCAAAGAGCACTTTAGACACCCTTAAAACGATATCAAACGACGCTATATTTGTATCTTGCGTGACGTGGTTAGTTTGTATCTTTGTTCTCGACGCTTATCATGTGTCGGTGTGTAATAATAGTGTGTCGAAACATCATAATAACGTCTTCTAATCTATGAACCACTAATGCACTACATATTGATTCTGGCACCGAACTTGGCTCTTTATTTGATATCTGTAGACAAACCTTCTGACTCGACGCAGCGTTCGTGACTCAGCTGGTGCAATTTAGTTAGCGTTTAAGCAGCGTTTCAAAAATTTGGACCTTACGATTGAAGCTACGCTTACTATTACGATTAAGTTTACGATTACTATTACGATTACATTAACGATTACTATTAAGGTTACGATTACTATTACGATTCAGTTTACGATTACTATTACGATTAAGTTTACGATTACTATTACGATTACATTTACGATTACTATTACGATTAAGTTTACGATTACTATTACGATTAAGTTTACGATTACTATTACGATTAAGTTTACGATTACTATTACGATTAAGTTTACGATTACTATTACGATTAAGTTTACGATTACTATTACGATTAAGTTTACGATTACTATTACGATTAAGTTTACGATTACTATTACGATTAAGTTTACGATTACTATTACGTTTAAGTTTACGATTACTATTACGATTAAGTTTACGATTACTATTACGATTAAGTTTACGATTACTATTACGATTAAGTTTACGATTACTATTACGTTTAAATTTTAATTACTATTACGATTAAGTTTACGATTACTATCACGATTAAGTTTACGATTACTATTACGATTAAGGTTACGATTACTATTACGATTAAGGTTACGATTACTATTACGATTAAGTTTACGATTACTATTACGTTTAAATTTTAATTACTATCACGATTAAGTTTACGATTACTATTACGATTAAGGTTACGATTACTATTACGATTAAAGTTACGAATACTAATACGATTACAATTGCGATTACTATTAGGATTAAAATTACGATTACAATAACGATTACGTTTACGATTACAATTACGATTAAGTTTACGATTACTAGTACGATTACATTTACGATTACTATTACGATTACACTTACGATTACTATTACGCTTAAGTTGGCGAATATTATTACGATTACAATTGCGATTACTATTACGCTTAAGTCTGCGATTATTATTGCGATTAATTGACGATTACGTTTACGATTACTACTACGATTACTATTACGATTAAGGTTACTTTTACGATAAAACGTAGGGTTGCAGACATGTACTATAGCGGCTTCGAACCGGTGACCTGAGCATCAATGCCTCGCTCTGTACAACGATGGAGAAGCATCTTCATCATCATCGATCGGTTGCTGATGCTGAGCGTGGAAATTCCATCCAATCGTACAGGTAAGACGATGGATGATTGGCCTGGGAAACTTAGGACATATTCACAGCACAGGTAAAATACCGTCTGCTGCACACCTGCGATATTCAACGGTCCAGAGAAACGGAGACAAACACAGAGACAGAGAGACACAGAGAGAGGCACAGAGAGAGGAGGAGGTAGGGGAGAGGGGAGGAGAGACACAGGAGGGAGATATGGAGCGAGATAAAGAGATATAGAAAGAGAGACAGAGAGACAGAGAGAGAGGAGAGAGAGAGGCACAGAGACAGAGCGACAGAGAGAGAGACAGAGAGACGCAGAGAGGCACAGAGAGAGGCAGAGAGAGGCACAGGGAGAGGCACACAGAGAGATTCATAGAGAGATACACTGAGAGAGAAAGAGACAGAGAGGAGAGAGGGAGAGGGGATGAGAGAGGAGGCAGATATGGAGCGAGAGAGAGAGATATAGAAAGAGAGAGACAGAGAGGGATACAGAGCGATAGAGAACGCGAGAGAGAGAGAGAAAGAGAGAGACTGAGATAGAAAGAAAGTGAGGGGAGAAGAGGCGTAGATAGATGGAGGCAGATACAGAGCGAGAGAAAGAGAGACAGGCAGATGCAGAGAGACTGAGGGCGACAGAGACAGACAAACAGAGACAGAGAGAGATAGAGAGGGGAATAGAGAAGAAAGCAGTTAGAGACCGAGAAAAAGAGATAGAGAGTCAGAGAGAAATACAAAGAGAGTCAGAGAGAGACAGACAGTGACAGAGATAGACAAACGCAAAGGTACGTAGGAAGACAGTGACTGTGATTTGCCGGTAAACAGAGAGAAGAGACAGAGACCTGTTACCATGGCGACGTATGTTGCAGAAACCCGATGACAAGCGCCTGCACTAAGAATCTTCATCATTCGGCAGGGAAGCTGGGAAAAGGAAGGAACCAACAGCAGGAAGCGCAGAAACCAGGTGAACCATCCAATCAAGATCCGTAATCACAGGTGAGTTGCAAGAACTGTGCATGATATGGAATCTCAGGTAAATGTCAGTCTCATATATGATTTGGAAGTTCATGTAAGTGCCAAGAAATATTATTATTATTAGTAGTAGTAGTTGTAGTAGAAGTAGTAGTAGTAGTAGTAGTAGTAGTAGTAGTAGTAGTAGTAGTAGTAGTAGTAGTAGTAGTAGTAGTAGTAGTAGTAGTAGTAGAGTAGTAGTAGTAGTAGTAGTAGTAGTAGTAGTAGTAGTAGTAGTAGTAGTAGTAGTAGTAGTAGTAGTAGTAGTAGTAGTAGTAGTAGTAGTAGTAGTAGTAGTAGTAGTAGTATATATATATTACAACGAGCATGTGTACCTCAAGTAAAATCATCAATAATTATATTAATATTAATTAATCTTTATAATATTTTAAGTTATTCTTTTTAGTTCCTTAATGTGTGTAATGGGGGCTATCTCGCAATCTAACAATACAGCGCTTGTCAAATACATATAAGATGCGTTCAACGCGTTTTAAGGGTGTTCAATGAAGGCTTTATATTTTAAATTAATTCTACTGTAAAATTCAGTTTTGCTACATGTATATTTATAAATATCTTAGGTGTGTTATCTTGGAATATTATTATTATTATCATCATCATCATCATCACCATCGTCGTCATCATAATCATCATCATCATCATCATCAACAACAACAACAACAACAACATCATTATCATCATCAGCAGCAGCATCATTATCATCATCGTCATCATCAATTCATCATCGTCTTCATCATCATCATCATCAACAACAACAACAGCATCATCATCATCATCATCATCATCAACAACAACAACAACATCATTATCATCATCGTCATCGTCTTCATCATCAGCAACATCATTATCATCATCGTCATCATCATCGTCGTCGTCTTCATCATCATTATAATTATTATAAAGATCAAGTAAATATAACTGAATTTCACACCGCATATGGAAACAGAAACCTTTATACATATTTCTGTCGTGCATAGGGGATTTGAACCTCTGCTTTCTCGGTTGACCACTATAGTCTACCATGCACCTAATTCACCACGAGACTGAGCGACGATATCACGGCGCTATATAAACGAACGCGGTTATTCCTTTGAAGTCACGAGCTCCTTTTGAAGCGGTGCTTTACGAAGGCCTAAACGTGTTAATGAACTTAATTAACCTTTAATGAAGGAAGCCACATATAGGTGCTTGCCTGAGGAAAATTACTTAAACCGAATCCCACGAGCATTAGGCCTACCCCGAATCACACGAGGCCAGATGATCACAGCGTCGTATGATAAGGTCTATTGTGAGGGACCATGCAACCGAGTGCTATCTGTTCACAAAGGGCACTATTGATTAGGTGAAAATATGACTTAAAGTTGTAATAGCCATTATTATTGTTATTGCTGTTGCTGTTACTGTCATCATCGTCGTCGTCATCATCTGCGTCATGATGATTCTACATTCGTTAAGCGCCACAATCTAATGACGAAGCATCAACCGATGGCGCTGAGCAATTGTGAGTGAAGGACTTGCACCAAGGTCCAAACACTGTGACGGTTTCAGAATCCCATCGCTCTAATCCAATCGTATACCACCATCATCACCTTTTCAAATAGACGTCTCTTAGATCTTGAATCGCTCTTGACACATCCATTATTCAGTTATCGTGTCCCATCCTTATATAGCAACGTTAGACATCGTTTTAAAGGTGTCTAAAGTAACCGTCTCAGAGGCAGAAGATCGAACCCGTTCAATATCTCCGCATTACAAGGCGAACACTCAGCGAATTTTTCGATATATTAATCACCGAGCGTGCCCAAGCCTTATATAGCATCGGTTGGCACCATTTTAAAGGTGTTTAAATTAACCGTCTCAGAGACGAAGGATCGAACCCGTACTATATATATATATATTCGTTTAATTGAGAAAAACAATCTGACAAAAACGCAGAAATGTTAACTTGAGTGATAATGGATAATTAAAGTTCGATTAGAAGATTTTAGGATAAACTAGTAAATATTTTTATATAATGATCTGGGAATAAATTGAGAGTTGTCCTTTGGTGGGAGAATATGGTTGTGTGCTCTAGGTCTTACTCTCCGCGTTACAAGGCGATCGCTCTAACCAATCGACTACCGTGTAACACAAGCAATATTCATCTGTGGCGTATCTTTGTCTAGTGGTTAGCGCCCCGAACCGTTATTACTGAGTCCGAGGGTTCGAATCCTCGCTAGTGAGGATAGAAATTTTTGTTCCACCATTGAGGTACCGTACTTTACCATCAGGTCTTCCGGTCTGAGGTGTAGCCATCCGCTATCATATGCCGAGGCTAAGAAAAGTTAGTCGCTTACTCTTCATACTTGTTGAGGCTGCCTCTCTTGTTTAGCTTAAGCGTCTGTTTTTCTTCCCTTCCCCCTTCTTTCTTCCTCCCTCATTCCGCCCGTCTTCCCATCCGTCTCTCGATCATTCCACCACTAGACCCTTACCACGTTCTTCCTTCCGTCTCTACCTGCCATAGGCCTAATTGTTTTCACTCCTTTCTACTGTGTCATTGTGCCCCTCTCTCTGTCTGCCTCTGTCTGTCTCTGTCTCTCTGTCTCTGTCTCTGTCTCTGGCTCTGGTTCTGGCTCTGTCTGTCTGTCTGTCTCCCTCTCTGTCTCTCTCTCTGTCTGTCTATCTCTGTCTCTGTCTCTCTGTCTCTGTCTCTGTCTGTCTCAGTCTCTCTGTCTCTGTCTCTGTCTGTCTCTGTCTGTCTGTCTCTGTCTCGGTCTCGGTCTCGGTCTCTGTCTCTGTCTCTGGCTCTGGCTCTGTCTGTCTCTCTGTCTGTCAGTCTCCCTCTTTGTGTCTCTGTCTGTCTCTCTCTAGCTCTGTCTCTCTGTCTCTGTAACTGGCTCTGTCTCTCTCTGTCTGTTTTTCTCTCTCTCTCTCTCTCTCTGTCTGGCTGTCTCTGTCTCTGTCTATATCTCTCTCATTCTCTGTCTGTCTGTCTCTGTATCTTTGCCTACCTCTTTCTCCCTCCCTGTCTGCCTCTACCTACGCATCATACCTTCTTCCTCTATTTGCATACAGGTGCATGTTCCGATGTTTTACCTGTTCAGGTAGGCAGGTGGGCGTAGTCTAAACATTCAAAGGCTTCGGTTATTGAGTTCTCTTCTCTCTGCTTGTTATTGACGCAAATAAAAGCTTTGAAATCCTTTTGTACAATTTTTATTCGTCCAAGTAATGACGCAGGTGACCTATCACGAACGACAATATAGGTTACTGCTGCAGGTGCTTAATGACACAGGTGAAATATCACGCAGGTGATTTAATAGAGAGGAGATATATCACGCAGGTCATTTTAGGCAGGTGAAATATATCACGCAGCTGATTTATCAGGCCGGAGAGATATCACGCAGGTGATTTAACAGAAAGGAGAGATATCACGCAGGTGATTTAACAGAAAGGAGAGATATCACGCAGGTGATTTAACAGAAAGGAGAGATATCACGCAGGTGATTTAACAGAGATGAGATATATCACGCAGGTCATTTTAGGAAGGTGAAATATATTACGCAGGGTGATTTATCAGGCCGGAGAGATATCACGCAGGTGATTTAACAGAAAGGAGAGATATCACGCAGGTGATATAACAGAAAGGAGAGATATCACGCAGGTCATTTTAGGAAGGTGAAATATATCGCGCAGCTGATTTATCAGGCCGGAGAGATATCACCCAGGTGATTTAACAGAAAGGAGAGATATCACGCAGGTGATATAACAGAAAGGAGAGATATCACGCAGGTCATTTTAGGAAGGTGAAATATATCACGCAGCTGATTTATCAGGCCGGAGAGATATCACGCAAGTGATTTAACAGAAAGGAGAGATATCACGCAGGTGATTTAACAGAAAGGAGAGATATCACGCAGGTGATATAACAGAAAGGAGAGATATCACGCAGGTGATTTAACAGAAAGGAGAGATATCACGCAGGTGATTTAACAGAAAGGAGAGATATCACGCGTGTGATTTAACAGAAAGGAGATATATCACGCAGGTCATTTTAGGAAGGTGAAATATATCACGCAGCTGATTTATCAGGCCGGAGAGATATCACGCAGGTGATTTAACAGAAAGGAGAGATATCACGCAGGTGATATAACAGAAAGGAGAGATATCACGCAGGTCATTTTAGGAAGGTGAAATATATCGCGCAGCTGATTTATCAGGCCGGAGAGATATCACGCAGGTGATTTAACAGAAAGGAGAGATATCACGCAGGTGATATAACAGAAAGGAGAGATATCACGCAGGTCATTTTAGGAAGGTGAAATATATCGCGCAGCTGATTTATCAGGCCGGAGAGATATCACGCAGGTGATTTAACAGAAAGGAGAGATATCACGCAGGTGATTTAACAGAAAGGAGAGATATCACGCAGGTCATTTTAGGAAGGTGAAATATATCACGCAGCTGATTTATCAGGCCGGAGAGATATCACGCAGGTGATTTAACAGAAAGGAGAGATATCACGCAGGTGATTTAACAGAAAGGAGAGATATCACGCAGGTGATATAACAGAAAGGAGAGATATCACGCAGGTGATTTAACAGAAAGGAGAGATATCACGCAGGTGATTTAACAGAAAGGAGAGATATCACGCAGGTGATTTGTCAGGCACGTGAAATATCATGCCTCGTACTCTATCATGCAGGGACACTTAGGCACTCAGCGGTCCTTTGAAGGTTTGGATTGCTCAATTTATGCCATCGGACTGGAGAACCTCTTGAAGTGAGGCTTTATATGGACAAATGACGTTTGATTAGATCCATTATAGGCTCTCTTGATGGCCAATTATAGGCTCTTTTCATGACCATTATAGGCGCTTTCTGTTAGCTGGGAATTGCCAGCTGTGATGAAAGCAACATCCCAATAGTTGAGAATTAATCTGATTGGACTTCCATAGAAAGAGATCAAAGCTCGTTTAGAAGCCCCCATGATTAACCAGTTACAGCTCTCGGGATATTTATTCTATTTTTACATGTAGTAATAATAATTATAATCTTTATGGGGTTTCCATTTGAGTCTTGAATAAAAAACGACACCTAAAAATTTGGCAGTCTGTTTTAATTAATTTTTTTTAAGGAGTAACCAATAGTTTAGGGATTTTCCTCCTTTCAATAAATAAGACTCTGTTTATTTTAGTTAAGGATATTTAAAATCCATTCTCATTACACCAGTCGCCTATTTTATCTAATGCTTTCTAAATTCTGTCCTGCGCTAAGTTTACGTTTCGGCTGGCATTAAAAAATCACTGTCATCAGCAAACAATGACAGCTCTACATCATCTAGACCTTGATGCAAATTATTCATCATTAAAAGAAACAACAATGGTGAACTAATGAACCTTGTCACAGTGGTTTTCTGTTTTCTTGATAGAATTTTTCAGAGAATTCGATCCATATTTAAATCCATTTTTTCCAGGGTTTATCGACATCATTTGGCAACTTAATCCACTAACATCTTAAGAGTTTTGTTGTTGTGCTGTGGTTTCGTTAGTAGTAGTTTCAGTTTAACGACACTGTGTGATAACAGTATCGTCGCCCTCCTCCTTATGAAGGCTTGGGACTGGCACTGCCAGAGTACTACGAGCAGTGGCGAAGTTGTTTGGTTTCGTTCACTCGCTTCCAATTCATCTTCTTTCTTTCTTAATATTGAAGATATCGACAATATTTGAATGCATTAAAATCCTTTAATGAATATATATATCTTCAGTTAAAGCGTTTTAAAGGTGTGTAAGAGTAAGCATATTGCATGAACTTGTTGTGTAGCGTCATCTTGCGGCTGGTGTCGCTTATTTCTGAAGACGAAGATCTACCAACATCGCTTGACTTCAACTCTTGTGAAGACGTGATTGCAAGAACAACATGTCGTTTAGAAGGATTTCAACCCATCTATTCGAAGTTGCCTCACGTATGTTGGGTTTATATAACTTCGGATTAACATGTTTTCAAGGTGTCTAATTTCATCTGCTAATCTTCGTATTTCGGAAATATATAAACTAAAGCCATCGTCTTTTGCTAAATAATTTATTTATTAATAATTATACTAAAATTATTATGAACAACTAATATGACGATTTATGAAGGTAACCTTGAGATTTAATGGTTTGCAATGTTTATTGAAGTCTTAGTTAGAAGAAGAGAGGAGCAGTGCCTTAAGCTATCCCTGAGTCAGACATAGGTATAAAGTGTTAGCGACTTCATTTTCTTAGCCTCGGCATATGAGGGCGGGCCACGCCAGTCCTCTCCCTCACCGTCTCATCTGCCCACCGACAGTGTACTCATTATAGTTGAGTTGCCTAGGGGGCGCAGGTTGAGCAGAAATCTCGAGCCACATTGTCTGCCATGGCAGGGATTTGAACCCCAGACCTCTCCATTGTATCTGAATCTCGATCAGTATCTGAATTAATATAATGTTAGATTAGTTTGGTTGGGACTGCTTTCAATCGGATGGTCACGCGAGGTTAGATCAAATCAATAAGATTAAATTACATTGCTGATATAATTAGAATAACGATTAACGCTCTTTGTCTCTCTGTCTCTGTATCTGTCTCTGTCTCTGTCGCTGTCGCTGTCTCTGTCTCTCTGTCTCTGTCTCTCTCTTCCCCTCTCTTTTCTTCTCTCTCTGTCTCTGTCTCTGTCTCTGTCTCTGTCTCTGTCTCTGTCTCTGTCTCTGTCTCTGTCTCTGTCTCTGTCTCTGTCTCTGTCTCTGTCTCTGTCTCTGTCTCTGTCTCTGTCTCTGTCTCTGTCTCTGTCTCTGTCTCTGTCTCTGTCTCTGTCTCTGTCTCTGTCTGTCTCTGTCTCTGTCTCTGTCTCTGTCTCTGTCTCTGTCTCTGTCTCTGTCTCTCTCTGTCTCTGTCTCTGTCTCTGTCTCTGTCTCTGTCTCTGTCTCTGTCTCTGTCTCTGTCTCTCTCTCTCTCTCTCTCTCTCTCTGTCTCTCTCTCTCTCTCTCTCTCTCTCTCTCTCTCTCTCTCTCTCTCTCTCTCTCTCTCTCTCTCTCTCTCTCTCTCTCTCTCTCTCTCTCTCTCTCTCTCTCTCTCTCTCTCTCTCACACACACACACACACACACACACACACACACACACACACACACTAATGATTCATAATCCATCTTCTTTCTCCATTAGTTGTCCTCTTCGTCTGCCTGGCTTCTTCCGTCGATGCAGGACAGGACAACACGACCACCACCACCACCACCACCACCACCACCACTCCTACCATCCCTACCACCCCTAACACGATGACTCCGGTGAACGACAACTCTACGGCCAAGGTCACGGCCTCTATGACGACCGTGAAAACGAATGCGGTTAGACAAAAGATTTTCTTATGATTAACTAGAACTTTTGAACCCGGCTTTGCCCGGGGTGTTTTTACGATGCGTAACTTTTCAGTTATTATTATTTTAATTTAACGACGTCTTCCCCAGTCTAAGGTGCCACGCGAAATCCAAGCGCAGGGCACCAGCTTATTCACGAGCGCTGCTTCTAGTCAGAAGGTTGTCCATAGGGTAGTAAAAAGGAGGTCCGAGTCCGGTTTTCAGGTTGTCTGTGCGTATGTATGTATTTTCGTGCGTTTGTACGTGTGCATGTTTAATGTGACATGTGCATGCTTGTACGTGTGTGCATGGGGGGTCCGGTGGCGCGTTGGATAACATCTAGTGAAGAGAGCGAGAGGTACCGAGTTCGAGCCCCGTAGGGCGGATTTGCTTTGTAGGCTGCTATTAGCGCCGTGTATTACAGGCTGTCTGTTCTGTTAGTAGTTAACTAGTTAAGATTGTTTCAATTGCATAACATGTAAATGTACAGCGCAGTGCGTTTGTCAGGCGCTTGATTAAAGAAAAGATTATTATTATTATTATTATTATTATTATTATTATTATTATTATTATGTATTGCATATATGTATGTGTATATTATACATACATGGATGTTGTTTGACCTACAAAGCCCTCAGCACCAGCACACCTACCTATATTCATGCACTACTAACTCCTTACATCCCTCCTCGTTGCCTGAGATCATCAAGTAGGCTACAGGTCTTCTAGCTGAGCCAAGATGCAGTACAGTTATGGGCTCTCGTGCATTCCACGCCTCTGCTCCAAAGGAATGGAATCGACTACCACTCTCTCTTCGTAGCTCAACTTCACTTCCTACCTTCAAAAAGCGGTTCAAAACTCACTATTTCTCCTTGGCCTTCAAGGATTTAGAAATCTAAGTGCTTCTTCACCTGGCGGCTGACTATCCGCGCCTCAGATTCACATTTCGGTGTGACCTTGCGCGCGTTACAAATTTATTTAATAATAATAATAATAATGCATGTATATATGTCTCGAAACATTTATATAGCGCATTTAAATCACATTACAAAAGCGTTAACGGATAATTAGTGTCGTAACTCACTCTCCTAAAGTTTACATACGTAGCTACTAGCTATTCTTTCATAATAGTGCTGAGCAGACGATATTTCCTTTACGTCTGGCGCCATCTTGCAGTTTAGTTAAACATTTGAAGTGAGAATTACAATGCAAGGTTGAGATTAGACACCATTGTAACGTAGTTACTCGACAGTATAAATTCTTTAAAAGCGGTTTTTTAATTACTTGCTATATGTCACTTTGTGGGGTAAAATATTAAAGTGAGGTTGACGTCAACGGTCCTAACAGCCGCAAGATGTCGTTGAACAATGAATAATGAAACTGCTTTCGTTGGACACCTTTAAAACGGTTTCAACCTACGCTAAAATAATACTCGTCAACTGCGTTATCTATATTTCAATCGAATAGCTTCTAGGTTCATGTGCAATGCGTGGAAGGGAAACAGCATTATCTTCTAGTACACTGTCGGAAAGAACGCATTTCACAGACAATTCGTGAGAAATGTACCCATAAACGCTTAGATGTAACTAAAGCATTCACTGCGGCTGCCATATTTGTGCACTGCAGGTCAGTCGAGGTCAAATAAGCGTCCTCAGTGCATCAGACCTCAGACAAAGCGCAGCTGTAAATGATAGTATCCATAGGGCCACAATTAACTTTCGGCAGGCTCAGTCCCTTCATTATATCTACGCCACCACCACATGCAGACCGACCTGCTAGGTCATGCCCGAAAACACCTCTAACAATGCCAGCTCCATAAGATGTATTACGCCAAAGCAGCCGTATGAACTGTTCAAAATAATTCCACACCTGTTTTAAGTGTGATATTTGCCCTATAAGAATAGGCAGAACCACGGTTCTGCATAATTTTACCATGCAAACGGCGAAAACTGTTCAAAGTAATTTCTGTGGACTCAATGGCATTTGTTACTAGAAGACGTCGTTAAATTCTGGATTCAATCCATTGCACACCTCTTTAAAGTCATTCTTCGCCCTATAACTGAAATTAGACTCGATTTAACATTCAGTATGTTTCTAAAGGTATCTGCTATGCAAAAGCAATTGTGAGAACTGTTGAAAATAATTGCCCACTTCTTATAAGGATGAAATTATCCCTATAAGAAAAAGCAGAAGAGCTGTACTGCATATTACAACGTGTCACGGACTCAGAGGTATAAATTATTGTATACGAACGGTGAAAACCGTTCAAAAATAATTACGCATTTCTTTTGAGTGTGATGATAATTATTATTCGCCCTCTAAGTGAAAGTGGTCCTGTATTATGCCATAGGAATTGTGAAACTTTTGAAAATAATTGCACACCTCTTTTAAGTGTGATATTCGCCCTATAAGTAAAAGCGGAAGAACACCGTCTCATAATAGAATACGCTCTATGGTTGCATTATGATTTACAAACGGGGAGAACTGTGGAATATAATATGTCTGTGGAAGTCAACGGCCTTTGTTGCCATAAGATTGGTGTGCACTGTGAGAGGCGCTTTATAAATCTTTAAATACAATACAATACAATATAATAAGATATTGTTAAACGCTCAATCCTTATGCAAGCATAGTCGTCAATCATGCCTTTGATGCCAAAAAATGGCGAACGTTAAACCTGGGAACTAATGATGTAAGTATTATGACATAGACCTTGGGCAAGTCCTTCACTCGCAATTGCTCATGCGCTTCGGCGTGAAACTCCAATTCAGTGTTCGCGCTGTAGTCGGGAGCGCCTCTGAGTAGAAATCTTGAAGGGGCGCTATAACAAGTGCTCATACATACATACATAGGAACGATGAAAACTGTTCAGAATAATTCCTCTGAGGGCTTATTCTAACGTGCAGCTGGACACAAAGTGTGTAGTTGGGAAAGAAATTTGTGCAGTTAAAAATCAGAATTTGTGCAGTTATTTTTTGTAGACCTAAACCAACAGTCGCCAGACCGAGTGGCGTAACGAGGCAGGACAGGGGGGAGCAAAAAAATGAGGCTTCTGACCATTTTCTTCTGGAAAAAAGACGGGAAAGCAAAAGAAAAGAATAAGAAATTTTGGCGGAACTAAGAAACCAAATTTTCCAGAAATTCTTGCCCCTGTGCGCATGAACCCCTAGTTACGCCACAGTGTTTAATCTAGACGTTTTGTACAGAAAGTGTGAAATTTAGGGATAATTTCCTCCCCCAGGATTTATCGTCTACCCCCCCCCTTCCCCGTGGTCAGGGTGGATCGAGGAGGGGAAATTTTTGTTGGAAAACTCTCGTTACTACCCCCCTCGAAAATTCTCCTGGAAGGAAGGGCAGTAGATTAAATACTGGTTACGCCACTCTGCCCAGACCTCCCAATTCGTCCCTCATGTGCAGTGCAGTTAATAAAATTCCTCTTGTTGCCATGAGATGTCGTTAAACGCGAGATCCATTCGATCATGAATCGTTGCGTTATAATAATATTATGATCAGCTTTTGGAAGGTCAACGACCCTTGATAGCAATTGCACAAGATGTCGTTAGACAATGGAAACTACTGCATGGGTACCTAATAAACTTCCGTCCAGCGCAAGACTCCCTTTCCCCAACCTCCATCGAAAGATTCTGGGGTGACACTGAAGTCGTAGACTGATCACTATCAACTCCGCCAGCAATCGATCCATT
The DNA here is from genome assembly GCA_020284085.1 of Aporrectodea caliginosa. Lineage (NCBI taxonomy): Eukaryota > Metazoa > Annelida > Clitellata > Crassiclitellata > Lumbricidae > Aporrectodea > Aporrectodea caliginosa. The sequence continues at coordinate 27,690 of JACEVL010000870.1, forward strand.
GATCCACCGATCAACTGATCCGGGGTCGATCGACTCTTAAACCATCCACAACCAATGCGCATGCTCCAACTGTCGCTGCTGCCACCTAGCCATAAGGAAGGATGCCGTGGGGCGTGACGTGGCTCTGCATGAGTGCACTCGGTCCTAAATCTGCTCCCTCCTTCCTCCCTCACTCCCTTCCTCCATTCCTTCTCCCTTCCTCCATTCCTTCTCCCTTCCTCCATTCCGTCCATTCGTCCTCCCATCCTACCTACCTACTTACCAACCTACCTGCCTACCTACCTACCTTTCCATCCTACCATCCCTGCCTACTTACCAACCAACCTACCTACCTACCTATCTACCTACCTTTCCATCCTACCATCCCTGCCTACCTACCCACCTACCTACCTACCTACCCACCTACCCACCTACCTACCCACCTACCTACCTACCTACCTACCTACCTACCTACCTACCTACCTACCTACCTACCTACCCACCTACCTACCCACCCACCTACCCACCTACCTACCCACCTACCTACCTACCCACCCACCTACCTACCCATCTACCCACCCACCTACCTACCTACCTACCTACCTACCCTAACTACCTACCTACCTACCTACCCACCTACCCACCTACCCACCTACTACCACCTACCTACCCACCCACCCACCTACCCACCCACCTACCCACCTACCCACCTACCTACCTACCTACCTACCTACCTACCTACCTAACTACCTAATTACCTACCTAACTACCTACCTTCAACCTTCCCAGTCAGCTTATCTGCCTCCCTGTATAAATACCTATAGAAAGTCTTCTTTCTTTTGTGCATTAATATTACACTTGTTTGGTTTCGCTGTCCTTAGACTTCTATGGTGATGTGCTACAACGAGACGTTGCCCTCAAACAACACCTGTCACAGTGCGTCTGGGATATGCTACGTAAGTTTACCCTCCTCGGCTCCTCCTCTCTCCATGCTTTGGACTGGCACTATACCTGCCACCATTGGCACTACAGTACTAGCCTAGTTAGCTACATCGGTCAGAGCGTAGGCTCTGTGTTAGAGAGCGTGCGGATCGAGGTTCGCTTCCCGATGCTGACTTATTTCAGAGATATAAATCTCGGGCTAGCACGGTCCTTGCACGGGGACCTTGAATGGTGTGGCACCCATTCAAACGAACAGCGGTAGTATAGAATCTCACCCGATCAATTCATGGAAAAATGAGCAGGGTCGTGGCCCTAATATAATCCGATTTCAAACGCAGTTGAGCATTAATATAGAAGCAAGGACAAGCGATTAAAAGGTGTTTTTCTGTCTGTGGTCCGTTTACACGGAAACCTTAAAATTAATGGCGTGGCGTCCATTCAAATGGGCAGCGATGGTGAAGGATCTCACCCGATCAATTCATTGATAAATGAGCAGGGTCACTGAGGCCATATTATAGGGTCGCAGGCGCGGATTTAGAGGGGGCGGAGCCGGCGTACGCCGCCCCCCCTAAACCTGCAGCAAATGTTCTCAAACTAAACTGACCTAAAACTAATATAACTGCAATTTGGGAATAGGATGTTTGAAGTAGCTGGACCGGCAGAATGGAGCTCTCTTACCGGAGCTCTCTTACCTACTTACCTCAGTTGCTAGCAGACGTTGCCCACGTGACCAATGACTTTGCCGTGACGTCATTCACAAAGTTCATGTACAGACAAAATTTACGTAAATAGAAATTGGTCAATTTAAAAATATTATGTCGAGTGGTCCGCCGTCAAAACGGCTTAAACAAGCAGTTTTATCATTCGCGAATAAGCCGACTGCCGTTGGATCAAGGGTTGCATGATCAAAACCGATAACTGATTTATAATCGTTTCACTGTTAACCTTCAGTGGAGACCAGTTGTTTTATATGAGAAACTATATTTTTTTTAAAGTTCCATAACATTTTCGGTAATTCTGGCAATGGCGGTCCCAAATTATTCAATGAAAGAAATCAACAGAGGCCGCCGCTTTCTTATAGTTTCGCTAAAACGTGCTATATATTCTAACGAATCCAGCTTCTAACTACTGAAAACATTATTTTCATCCAGCTTCTATTGAATAGAAAGTTAGTTTCATCCATGCAACCAGCTTCGTGTCCAGCTTGTATTTACGGAAGAAATTATTTTAATCAATCCAGCTTCTATTTCAACACAGGAATGTTTTCATCAATCCCACTTCCATTTAGGGAAAGAGTTTTTTTTCATCAATCCAGCTTCGATTTAGCGATAAAGTTTTTCATCAATCCAGCTTCCATTTTAAAGTGACAATATCAAATAACTTTGTCGAC
>JACEVL010000870.1:32500-127500 GCA_020284085.1 Aporrectodea caliginosa
CAAGCCAGGCCCGATCATAGAGAAAAGTCTTCAGTTGTGTATAGAAGGAAGTAGAATGAGTACGAGGGGATAAGCGAAGGAAGGATGGTAAGTCATTCCACGTTGTTGGACAACGATAGAGAATGTTCGGCGCTGCTTAGTAGCAGTGCGGGCAAAAGGGACCAAAAGTCACCCCTAGAAGAGGAACGGAGGGCTGAGCGACCTGTGAGAGAAGAAGATAGAGTAAAGATAGAGCGTATTATAATTATTATTATTATTATTATTATTATTATTATTATTATTATTATTATTATTATTATTATTATTATTATTATCATCATCATCAGCATCATCATCATCATTAATATTTTTATTATCATTATCATTTCAATCGTATTCGTAGATATCAGATGACTGCATTTAAAGAACGTGCGATGTATTTCTTCTGCGGTAAATTTCTAACATTGTCAGAATGGCGCTTTAGAAGCTCAGTTGTCACGTGACTTCGGGTATGGCTGGTCTGCCAGCGGCTTGGCAAACTCTTTTTACTCATGCAGTCGCCAACAGCTAGGAGCATCCGCTAGAACGCCAGCGTAGATTGTAGTAATAATTATTAATTAGTAATTATTGTTGTCACAGTACACATTTATATAGCGCCTCTGTATTTTTCTTTAGCGTTGTGTAATTAAGAGCTGTCTATGTTAATAGCAGATCTATTTTGACGTCAAGCCCACTTTAGAATACGTCATCGTAAACTGCAGATTTATGAAGCTCTACTCTAAAGCTGTAGGCGCCGGGCACCAGCTTATTCACGAGCGTTATGTGGTGTCAGAAGTGTTGGCTAGAGCGGTCCATTGGAGTTCCGAGTCTGGTTGCCAGAGACTCCATCAGTGGCGGCGCCAGGATTTCAGGTTTGGGGGGAGGGATAAAGCTCAAAAAGCCATGGTAAGTTATTCCCATTGGGATGCGTTTTCCCCCCTTTTTTTGCTTAAAACCTTTCCTTTTGGGGTGGGGGCTGAACCGCAGTTAGGGGGGCTAAGCACCCTCTACCCCCCTGGCGCCGCCACTGGACTTCATAATTATACAGAGGAGGCAGAGCATCTGCAAAGTCGGGTTTCGTTGAGGACGAGAAAGTTCGGAGGGCGGAGGAGTAGGAGGAATATGGAATAAGGAGGAGGACCGTGTTAACCCGGTGTATATATCCATATATGCCAAATTAGAGTCCATTGGCTAAGACCAAAAGACAGCCGCTGTTAGTAACAATGTTTGCTTCTATTCTAACGAAGCTTTTGCATTTGACAATTATTAGCGTCGCCCTCCCCTTTAATCAGGTTTCTGACTGGCATCACCGAAGATGGATTCCAGAAGTTTAAGGATAGCCAATGGACGTCGAATGCAGTATAGTTGCAAAGTTCTCACTAAATACCTATTTACTAACACACCTGGTGATCAACCGCTTTTGGCACATATATGTATGCCTGATGAAAGCGTTTTAAAGGTGTGCAATATCAGCGTCTACTTCAATTGATATTCGTATCCATTGTTTACAACATCAAGTCACTGAACATATGTATGACCTGATGAAAGCGTTTTAAAAGGTGTTTAACTTAATATCAGCGCCTATTTCAATTGATATTCGTATCCATTGTTTACAACATCAAGTCACTGAACTTATCTCCGCTCCTTGCTCAACCTTTATTCCAGCAAATATTGTGCTCAGTGAAAAGATACGGCGAACCCCCTGCTATGCCTGGCATTACAACAGTGTTGGACTAACGGGCGTTGACGGTGGCTTGTTCGAATCTATGGTCACCGCCCAGAGTTTTGTGCTTGGTCTCACTAATCTGGTTTCGACCTGGCTTCTCTATTGAATTATCATACTTCTCTATGATTTCACTCGAAGCCAGTACCATCGATTAATGATTTATGCATCGTATAATGGCGTCAAAATCATTAGATTATAATTAGATCTTGTGGTTTCGTTGACGTCTACCTTGCCACGCCTTAGAAACATTTATCGATCATCTGGCCATTGTGGATAGTGTCTGTTTAACGGCGCTTTGTTAAAACTAGACGATTACGCGTGAGCCACAAGATTTCGTAAAACTAATGGCTAACGCAACGGTCTCCTAAGACACCTTTAAATCGCGAGTTTCGTATTCTATTTCTGTTTTTCACGCCAGTGCAAATTATTGGATGTTGGTTTCGTAAAAAAATTGCTGCAAAAGGTTTCTCAACGGAATCTGTTACCATTTGTAATGATTATTGACATATAGCAAAAGTCTCTTCTAATCTGACCATTGGAAAAGGTTTATTTTTTCAAATGGTAACAGATTCCGTTGAGAAACGTTTTGTATGAATATTAAGACTTTCCTGTACCCTGACGCAGGCACTGAGGCAGGTCGAGAGCGCTGCTGATTTCTGAGCGGCGCTATATAAATGTTCGGCGACAATTACAATTACAATATTGACCCGAGTAGCTTACCAATTTGCGTCTAAGATGGCTAGTTATTGTTTAATCACGCTGTGTCATAACAAAGATGATTAGAGTCGCCCTCCTCGTTTATTCCGGTTCGGGACTGGCGCTAATGAACTACTAGGGGTGGCGGAGGTTCATTATGATCAGTCGGGAACCGCTTAAAAGCAGTCACAGGAAACCATTGTTTTCAATATTGTTTAGCGACAGCTAGTTGCTACCACACGGCCTTTGACGTCTACTTTGATTATTGCCGGAACAATACGTAAACGAGTCCGCTTTTTGATGAATATGTATCGTAGATGCAAACGTTTAAAAGGTGTCTAAGAAAATCATTGCATTAATCCATTGCATAACGTTATCTTGCGGCTATAGGCCAGCGCCATTAACATTGACTTTACCTATGAGTCAATGATTACACTACATTTCCATTATTTCTCATGTACGATAGGATCCAGAGTTTTTAACGACATCATTTGTTAACAATAATAATCACCTGTGTAACTTGTAACTAGTTGCGTCAATGACAACTAGATTTGTTTAATTAAACGAATAATTTATTGATTTTTTCGATTGCCTTTGATGTCTCAACAATTATTTGATACTACACATTTTGTCATTTAAAACACAAAATGTTAGCGTGTGTACTGTATATGTAGCGTAGGTGTAAACATTGTTAAAGGTGTCTAAGAAAAACATTGTATTATGCATTGTTTAACGGCGTAGATTTGTATAACTATAAGTTTAGTTTCTTGTGAACGTTGTTAAAGTCGGACCCAAACTGGTCGGATTTGGGAATTCCTTCGGGAATCGTGATCTTTTCCGCTATACCAGTGGGTCTTTAGATAAATGGTTGTACAAGTTACAGTTCTTTTGTTACCTAACGTTCTGTGACATCACTGTAGTTATAAACTTGATCTGTTAACTTGTAGACTGATACGTTAACCTGTAAAACCGTTAACTTCTTGTCTCGTGTTAAAAATCGTGGTTGAGCCGTAATAATGATCTTAATAATAATCTTCGTTTATTTTTCAAACTGACACACCGCAGTACGATTACAATTATTCATAGTATGAACGGCTGATCAGAAATTATTAGAGGAGTCGAATTTAACTGTTTGGCAGCCATACAAGGCGCCCATCACACCCACTACTCATTTTACCAACGCCGTCTAGCCTAACGAATGAAAGGCTGAGAGGACCTTTAGGAGGGTAGCGGGAAGCGAACCCGCGTCAGTGCTGATCTTCTGCTCTTCGTGCCAGGATGTTGCCATTACCCTAAAGAAATCAATTGAGCCATGTCGACGTTTAACCTCCGAAATGAGCCAAAATTAAGCAGAAAAGAAGTTTCCAATTAAGCTAGCCTCGCCAAGCCAGCAGTGGGTTCGAATTGACATCGCCCCTGTTTTAGTTTTAAAAAAACAGAACGACCAGGGGTAGAAAATTTTTAATTACCAATGTTAGATTATCATCAGCAGGATTAAACAGACTCCAATCCATCATAAGTAAGTATATTCTTTATTGAACCAGCTGCAATACGCAGTAGGAATACTAACTGTGCAATGAATAAAACATTTTGAAATTTGGTATTTTGAAATTTGAAAGATTACAATGGACAGAAGCCAATTAGTTGTACAAATATAATAGGCCTATTTGTACAAATTTTTATATATTAACAGTAGATTATACTCGAGAAATATTATTTTTTTTTTTTTCTGGGGGGCGGAAGTTCAATCCTGGGGGGAACTTTCTCCTCCCAGAGGTGACTATAGATTAAACACTGCAGTAGGATGATCCGGCGGGGTACCTCCCCGTTGACAGCCCAACCTTTGACCGGCATTGTCGACAGGCTGATACCGCTCTTCACAGCTGTTCTAAACAACTCAGGGCATGCTTTACATAAACCCATCAAGGAAATCAACTAGTATACCCTTCGCCAACGGTCTCGTGATAGGGTCCCAACTCTTATCGACAAAATTGAAACGTCTGCTTGGGTGAGTATTATTCAAACCCCCCGACCTTGCCATTGGCACTCCACCACGTTAACCACCAGATTATCATCATCATCATCAGTTCCTTACGTCCGGCCATTTGGCAGCGATGGGTACGAATAAATGTTCTCCATTGTCCTCGGTCATTTGTCAAGCCCATTACTCCTCTTGGAGTATCGCGTTCCGCTATAAATACGAGTAGTAGTTTCAGTTTAGCGACACTGTGTGATAACATAGATCATTAGCGTCTCCCTCTTCTTTTATCCAGGCTTGGGACTGGCACTGAATGGTACTAGAGCACGGACGCGCAGTGGCGGAGTTGAGTTCTTATGTCTATAATTATTAACAGACGAAGCTGTGAAAGGGTGACTGACCCATGGTGCATTGGCTGTGTGTAATTAAACTACATCACTTAGCTGTTTCAGTTATACGTTATATGCGATCTTAAAGAAGGTGTGTAAGAAACTGTATTACTGGTAGTAGTTTCAGTTTAACGAGACCGTGCGATAACAAAGGTCATTTGCGTCGCCCTCCTTCTTCATTCAATCTTGGGACTGGCACCGACAAAGTACGAGCAGTGGCGGAGTTTGAAATAAAAATCTGGTTTTCGATGAATATGTACCGTAGATGTAAACGTTTAAAAGGTGTCTAAGGAAGCCATTGCATTAATCCATTGTAAAACACCAGACGAATAAATCATCGAAATGTTTTTCACAAACGAAAATATACATATTGAGCAAATTATTAGCACAAAAATTTTGTACATACACAACACACAATAAACAGAGCACACATGAAGGAATTAACCCCACAGTTGTACTTCCAATTCTATAGAATTATTCCAGTTCTGCCGAAATTCCTAGAATTAGAACAGTATTAGAATTACACAATAATTATGCAACACGAATTCTTGGTCATTCAACTGTTTAAAAAATGATTCATGAGTGTTTTTTCAATTTTGACACATACATAAATTTTTCACTTTCTGCTCGATGACAAACGAATGCAATGTAACGCTGAAAATGAATAAACATTAACATTTGATAAATAATAGTAAGCTTATTGGTTTAAAAAACTTAATTTTAATACTTAATCATATATAATATCCATATTTTAATACAATAATATTCATATCTTATGATCCCATCTGATGCTCTGGTAGGTCAAATGTCTAGAGACACTAGACACCGAAACAGTGAGATATCACTCAAAGGCATCACTTGCATGTCTAGTTATAAACAGCACAATTAGTGTGGCTCATGGTCAAACATCACTGCGGCCTTTTCAAGCAATCTGTGTCTGGTGGCGATGAACATGTTCTAACATCAGTATATTAGTAAGAGTAGTAGTTGTAAGAGTACTATCAGTAACAGCAGTTTTAGTAACAGTAGCTTTTGTGGATTGTCAAGTCACACTACTAAAGAGATGAACAGATACCGTAAAGTAACGACGAAGAAAAGTGAATCGTAACATTCACAATTCACATAGTTCCTCGTAACTGAAATTGATATGTTGTCAACGGACATGAAACTGCAAGGGGAATTCCCCAGAGTGCAAAGGGAATTCCCCGGAGTCAAAACCATAGAGAACATACATGCAGCGTGGTGGTTATCTCCATGGCTGTTGTAAAACAGCTGTTGAAATGTCTGTGCCTCATCCAAATGCCATGTAACGTAATGTAAGCTATCATGTTCCTAGTGGAATGTTGGAAAGTCTACAGAGCACAGGATAAAAAATGCAGTACACTTAAGTCCGAAAATCACTTATATAGTGCCTTGCATAAAACGAAAATGTCATTGTAGAATGTACATCATTGAATGATGCACTAATAGCTGGAGAAGTCTCCACTGGCAGCCCTGACAAACATGTAGAACCTAACAGATTCCCTGGACCACAACGTACTCGTAGGTCCAGGTCCATATACAGTAATCCAAATCTAATCTGAGAACTTATATAGTGCCACTATAATAATGTTCAAGATATCAATCCATAGTTGCTGTTATGCAAGTCAGTGCCAATCAATCAATCAATCAATCAATCAATCAATCAATCAATCAATCAATCAATCAATCAATCAATCAATCAATCAATCAATCAATCAATCAATCAATATAAACTTGATATAACACCCCCTTAAAGATCTCTACTAAGAGGTGCAAATATCAAGGTGCGCATGCTAATGTCTAGGAATGAGTCAAACTGATAAACAATTGGCATATCTGAGAAGACAGTAGGAACTGTACATTAAAACATATTAGTTGTAATCTACAGTACAGTTTAAACATGGTCCGATTACACTATTACGCTTTACAGTACAGTAGAATAATATTTACGTTGTTCTGAAAAGCTAGCGTATGTTCAGTTGTAAGCTTCCATCGTTATATGAAGGTGTCGTTGTTAAAGAGCATGCTGCTAAATAACATAGGAATGTATTACGAAATAGGAAGCCACAGTTTAACAAACGGTAAACAACATAACATGAGAGTGTAGCCCATGAAACAAGCCCAATCACTGTGGTCTACATCCAGACATTTAAGCAAGACTGTAGTGCAACATACCTAGACACTTTGCAAGGTCTTTATGTGCATGGTCATGTGAGTTTCTAAGAAAAAGTGCAAATAACATAATGCCATTTGTCTGACTGTAGTCCACACTAGCGATTCATTCGTCTATCAGTATTCTACACACATAGTGAATGCTTTTAGTAGACATAACTTTTGAGCATGCAGTAGAGAATCCATCGAAAAATAAACCTAGAAAAACATACGTTTTCTCATAAAAAAACATTGAAATGCTGGAATGGAAAAACTGAAACATTTCACACTGTTCATGTTACCTTGGAATTCTTAAAGGCTGCTAATGCATAATCCAGTATAATCATGACAGAAATTTCTACGTCTATTAAGAGAACCTTTCAAAAGTAAGACCAAGAACTGTCAAACATTTAACACTTTTCCCAATAAAAGTTACAATCCTGGAATTCTTTAAGGTTGACAATGCATAATCCAGTATAAATAAGATGGAAATTTTATACAAAAGTCGCTCTCAAAAGTTAGACCACAATGCTCTTAAACAGTTTTCAACTTATCCAATGCTCAACAGCACACAAGACAAGCTCGTGTGTTTCAACAGTTTGCCCATATCGGTAAATTACTAAATAGTTAGTAAATACCGATTCACAAAAGCTGAACTCAAAACTGTAATTCCACAGTCAAATTTCATAATGCCTGGCCATTTCTATTTTCAGTGGATATGCAACCCTTAGCCTCTAAGGCTGGTTCAAATTTTTACCAGCTAGAAAAAAGCCTCCAAATAACATGCTCCATTATCACACGAATCTATAAACCATGTTACATAAACGGTCGTAGAAATGGATCCCAAAATTAATTAAGCTGTGGAAAATGACCTTGTTATAAAGTGGTTCTGATCATGTCTCCAAATACAGCATAACAATGAGTTACTGGTAAACGTAGATCATTGTATTCCAAAGTTAATACTATCCAATGTTACTAATACCCCTGTTACTAATACCACTGTTAGCAATACCACTATTACTAATACCATTAAGCAGAACACAGATACACAGGAGAGATATTGAGCAGAACAGAGAGATACAGAGAGATAGTTACAAAATCCAGCAACAAAAAAACCCATTCACCATGAACAGTCCTGGTGACAGTAGTATTACTAACAATGGCACTAGTAACAGAATAACAGTAACATCTATAACAGTAGCTTTAGTAATTAGTATTACGAGCAAGAGCAGCACAACTTATATATAGCTTTGACATTCACATAATTTCCAATAGCGCATCATGTCTAAGTTCCATGGGTCTTGAACTCTGGGCAGAGTCTCTCGAAATCTCCATAATGCCCCGGTTACCACTTTGCTTGTGGCCCGCACAAGTATCCAGCGGCAGAGCTCCAGATTAACCCAGGATAAATTCTACCATCTAAACAAATGTTTCTGTCTAAATGAACAGCCTTCGTACCGGTCATAGACCAGTTGGAACAGCCGTGACTGTATACACGCAATCGTAAATATTCACAAGACAAGTGGCACAGCTACATGTGGCTATATATATATATCTGACATTCTACTGATTTCCAACAGGTTTTCCAGTTTCAAGTTGCATTATCAAGTCTAAAATTAAGAATCTAGCATAGCAAATAAATATGTGCAGTTTTAAGTATGACAATAATGATTATAAATGGCCAAAATGACGCTAATTATTATGGTAATTACAATGACGGTCAAATGGTTTTCGTGATAATCGTGATTATAATCATGACACAATTATAACAGTCAGAATAGCAAAAACAGTCAAACACAGCCAAATAAAATTATGATAGTAACAGCTACTATTACTATAATAATAGCCAGGATAAATCAATAAAAAAGTCAAAATAAAATAATAGTAATAAGTAAAATAGCAAATAAAAAAAATAAGTCATAACAAAACAATAACAATGAACATAACAAGAAAATAATAATAATAGAACTATAAAACAGTAGCCCAAAGAACGAAAATATGGCATCCAATTTTTACGAGAGCAGAGCAACACGGTGTATTGTAAAGTAACATGATAATCTATATAGCACCTTCTCATCAAACCATACGGGGCAATAATATAATTATTATTATTAAAATTTATTATTATTATTGTTATTACTATACAACACCTATTCCTAATATCATTATTCAAATTCTTATTATCATTTTATTTTTACGATTAGTACTACCGTACCATATTTATTATTATGACACTGTTAAAATTTACAATGACAATTTATTATTAGTACAGTTTGTATTTTTACGTACACTGAATTAGTTAATATCTACTCATTTACAATTCCTTTTTAATTAGCTAATTTTCAGTCTAACCGAGTCTATTGATGATTTAGTACAAAGGGTTAGAATCTGCAAACTGTTGATGCAGGCTTCCTCTCAATATTAATTAAACCGATTTATCTTTGAAAAAAAGGCACCAGCATAACCATGGTCCATCAACCAAGTGTCACGTAAAACCTCACATAAACTTTTAACATAAAAATAACGCAAAACTGCATTTCCTTAGCACCCAACAAAACCGCGAATGCAATCGACGGCTAATTTACAAGCACAGGTTTAACACATTTTCACAGACCACAAAACGTCAAAACCAATCACAAACCGACCATTACTCTTACGTCAACTGCAACAAACGCAATAATTACATATTCGTTCATTTATATAGCAACACTATCAATTGACACTGCATCAATCGACGGTGTTAACTGAAGAGCATCAAATGCTTCCTTGAAATCCATAAACTGCGACCATTTTCATAATAGTCAGATACAGTTGACCTTAGAATACCGTACTTTTAATCTTACTAACAAGAAGAGCAGTCCCATCAGCTAGCCCCGAGGCAGCCATGGGTTTGAAGTGTTAGCGACTTCATTTTCTTAGCCTCAGCATATGACGCGGATAGCCAGTCCTCTCCCTTACTGTCTCATCTTCCCACTGACAGTGTACGGTCAGTGTACTCATTACAGCTCAGTTGGTAAGGGGAACCTTACTACGACCAGAGCTTAAAATGGCTGGTGGTACGACAATACGGTCTGAAACGTATTTTGATTTGATTCTGGAAGTCGCTGTTGTCGGCTTGTGCATAAAAGAAGAAATTCAGTTTTAGAAGGATTCAGAAGTTTATTACTAGCCATCCATGACTGAACATTGTTAAAAACAGATGTAGTTGAAATGCAGGATCAGTTTAGCCTTTTCTTTGGCCTCGGCTGTGCTATGCCGCAATATAAATCGTCTCATTATTGTCATTATTAAATCATTATTATTAGAAATGAAACTACTAAATGAAAAGAATAGTTGGGCATAGTAAAGGTGTAATGTAAGTGATGGTCAAGGAAGCAATGCAGTTAATCTGGAAGCTGCAGTTAAGAGCCAACGTCTTTCCAATAGATCAACAATGAATCACAACATTTACACTTCGAACAAGGAACCCGTATATATCTGTACAAATCAGGAATGTGCATAATTTACAAAGGCATCAAATCAAGTTCTTTTCGTCGTAAATACACTTCTCTACAATTGATCACGATCGAAAAATTAACCTAACTGATATTTACAAGCACGTTCATTTTAAAATGAACCTTGCAATGGGTGCAGACAAAAGCAGAATCAAACCCAGACTACCGCATGATGTTTCATCATATGAACCACTGGACTCTAAAGAAACTCGGTGTAAACAGTGTAAACACGTGGTATGCTGATATAGCACTGATTTCCATAAGATCAGTCAGTATTGGGTGTTACGATAGAGCACTGATTTCTACATAAGTGCAGCACCTGGAATAATGATATACATGTAGTACTGAGCTATACAGGATTGGTACAATATCACGATCTCAGATGAATGCACTGGTCTGTGCAGTATATACAATACAGTTCCATCTGATAGCGTCCAAAATTCAGAAATACACACATGACAAAGCATTGATGGTGCTGAGCAACTATGTCTGAAAAACTTGCTCAAGGTCCCTACACAGTGACCGCCTGAATGGAAAGCTCGAACCCTAGCTCTCCTCATTACAGGCCGAGCGCTCTAACCAGTTGGCCACAGTGCCCAAATTCAATTCAACTTCACAAGTTAGACTGATTGAACACTATTTCACAAAAGACAAGTGCAAAACCAGTGCTGATAGAACATTGTTTTGCACAAGACCAGTGAAAAACCATGGTTAAAACAAGTGCTTTGCAAAAGACCAGTGCAAAACCAGTGCTGATATAACATTGTTTTGCAAAAAACCAGTGCAAAACCAGTGCCAATATATATTACACTGTTTTACAAAAGATCAGTGCAAAACCAGAATCCAAGATGATACAGCACTGATTTGCATGAACTCATTGCACATACCAGAAGCTACAATATTAGATTTCTGCAATATAAGTAAATGTTCATCTACATCAACATGTCCTTTTTACAGCTAAGCAATCAATCATCAACCTCAGCACAGCTGAGATACGATGATCTAGATAAAAAAAAACATTACAATCAAAGTCATTTACAATTATCAATTAATTATTTCTCGTACCTATTCCTTCAAGTCGAAATCAGCATTTAAACTAAAACCTTTCCCGCAAAGTGCAACATATTTCCCAGAAGTCACAACAGCGTTCAGACTGCAAACGAATTTCTCAATTGTCTTAAAGACTCCGATTCAATTCGCCAAAATTGGCCATTTTATGCAACGCCTCTTTCAAACATCTTCATCGACGATTAAATGGAAGAATACTTGTTTGGAATGGAAGAATATGTCAGCGGTTTTTTCTGCAGAAACCTGTTTCGGCGTTCGCTGACGCTCTATTTCCTCACACTGATACAATACTTTTAACAATAAGAGAATTTTTCGGTGTCTATCACTGCATGGGAAATTAAGAACCAAAACCCGACAGACATGTGGCACCCCAACATTGTGTTAAAGGGTTGAGATGGATCTAAAGATGTTTGTAATTACAGATCGTTGTTTGCATTCGGATTCAGGGTAACGTGTTTACGCACAAAGAGGTTCCAGAATGACGAGGTTCAAGCAAAATCTGCTTACATACAAAAAAGCCCAGCAAGAGGAGGTTCCAGCATAACGTGTTCACGTGCAACACGGTTCCAGCAACAAACGGCTGAACTGGTAACGGTTATTGTAATTACAGATCATTGCATCCGGAGTCAGCAAGTTAGTTGTGGGTCGCCTTTTTTCGACGGGTGGCTAGCAGTTCGTAGAACGGATTGTCACTGACGCTGGCTCTGCAAAATGATAGCACACACGTCTTATAAATGCTTTGTGTAACATTATATATCGAAACGTAACTCATGTTCGTGATTGTTTGATTGACAGTTTGATAGATCTACTCATTAGTATTCAGACAGCTGCCTGAACTGAATGACTGACTGGTTGACTGACTGGCTGACTGTTGACTGACTGTTATCAGGCTGACTGACTGAGTGACTGGCTGTCCCGCTGACTGGCCCAAAGCGGACAGTCAACCAGACTGACTGATCATCTGGTTTGACTGACTGAGTGAATGGCTGGCTGGACAGATCTGGACAAGCACAGCCAAACCGACATAGGACACACACTCCACACACACAGATAGACAGACAGACAGAGACACACAGAGACAAAGACAGTCACACATACAAAGAGACACAGACAGATAGACACCCAGACAGAGATACAGACATAATATAGACAAACACAGAGATACAGACAGCCACACAGAGATACAGACAGACACACACAAACACACAGACAGATAGACAAAAATACAGAGATACAGACAGATACACAAACACACAGAGATATACACAGATAGACATACACAAAGAAACACAGACACACACATATACACCACACAAACATGCAGAGACACATACACATACATAAACACAAACACACAAACAGACAGTCAGTTGATCTTTGTCTCACCTGATGCTCCTAATCCAGTCTTCTCGATCGTCTGTTGATGAGGCGCTCATTTTATAAACCATGTGTTTACCTAAAACACAAAAAAGCAAATTCATTTCTTTCAAATACACACGAACCTCGGCAACTAGAAACATTCCAGAGAATCGTGATAAAACTAGCAAAAATAGCAGGCAAAAGTTCCATAAAAAAACACATACAATCAATCTTTGGGAACGAAAACGGAAACAATGTCAGATCAAAGTTCAGCCCGACATCCCAAAAAGTTAAAAAAAATGGTGGGACAAAGTTGAATCTAATGTTCCAAAAAGTAAACAATTTTGAACCAGAGTTTAAAATAATACTACAAAACGTAAACAATGTCGGGTCAAAGTTCTCCTTAATGTCACACAATATTAACAATGTCAGGTCACAGTTCCTCTCTAATGCTGCAAAAATAAAATCAATGTCTGGTCAAAGGTCAGCCCACCTTCGACGACCTTTCCATCGGAGTCTGTCTTGCAGGCCTTGATGAAGTCGCTTCCATTGGAATGGATTTCAAAGCAGTGAGGTCGATGCGGATGAATGATCTCACGCACCTGGACGTTTTCCAGTGGAATGATTCCTTTCGGCTCTTTATCCTACAGTTGCAAAGCAACCAAAGATAGTAACAGGTAACAATGCGTAACATTGGGTAACCGCAGAGAACAATGAATAACGGATAAGAACGAGTCAATCATGTATTCATTTATTGAGCTCATTGATTACATACCACAGCCATTCACAAAGAAAGAAAGAAATGTCTTAGAAAATTAAGAAAAACAAAATAAATCAATCGGTCATAGTTAGATAAATGGGCCGTGGTCGAGTGTCTGTATAGTACTGGGAAGGAAGTTTCTACCGTTCCTTCTCGGGAGTTCAAAGCTGTGAGGGTGAGGACACAGACTATATGGCCTATGGGTCCCAGGTGGGAACAGGCTAAGCAGGACGTGCGAGTCCAGTCGCATTACAGCTCGCATACGAGTGCCTCAAAACAAACAACAATGTGCAACAAAAGATAACAATTGGGAACAATGGGTAATATGCTAAATAGGTCACCAAAGGTAACCACTACACCACCGAGCACTCCTGTTGTAACACAGAATGGGAACTCACTGTTGTGAATTCAAAGTAGTATAGGCAGTTGTCGTTGAGGATGAACCACCTCCTCTTCCAGCTCTTGACTCGACCGCCTGTCAAAAAGAAATGACACAACCATCAGCCAAGATAATTTACACAGGAACCTCCTTAAACTGGAACCTCCTTACAAGTAAGTTGTATTTGTGCTGACCGCAGAAACCAATGTGAAGCCAATTCAAGTATAAGAGGAAAAGGTATCGAAAGACACTGCGATTGGCTCGCGTAACCAAGATGTGGAAATTCGTTGCTAAAATAAATCTGTATTATAATTATTATTATTGTTGTTGATGTTGTTATTTAAATGAGCTATGGCAAAAATAGCCAATAAAATGGTAAATATATATTAAAAGAAAACAATCAAAAATAACCAGTATAAAATAACCAAAGACCAATTAAAAATTAACCATAAATAAAAAACTAACGAAACCTCACCAGTTAACAAAAAAGTATCCAAAATAACCCAAATCAACCAACGAATAACCAAAAATGACCAGAAAACAAAAGAGATGCCACCACCAAAGAGCAGCCATGCATGACTGACCCTGCTTGCACAGCCAGCCTTCTTTGACTGGATTGAAGAACGTGTGCATCAGGTCGTTTCCATCATCTTCCGGAATTTTGAACGGTTCGTTCTTTATGCTGTTGAACAAATTCTGCAACAAATACAATTAACAAGGATAATTAACAAATACAATTAATAAAAACAATTAACAAATATAATTAGCATATTAAAATAAGCCAAATACATTCAGGCCAATCTCCATCAAACAACTTTGTTCAAACTGCATTTGAAACGTTTGGGCCAATAAGCACTTTTTGCACATAAAAGCATTATGCTGGAACCTCCTTACACAGGAACCCCCTTACACTGGAACCTCCTTACACAGGAACATCCTTCCACAGGAACCTCCTTACACTGGAACCTTCATGTACTGGAGCCTCCTTGTACATAAGAACTTTACTCTGGAGCTGGAATCTCATGTAAACACATTATGCTGGATCCTCTTTACGCTGAAACCTTATGCAAAAAACCATCTTGTATGTAAACACATTATGCTGGAACCATCTTACACTGGAAACTACTGGTAAATAAACACATTACACTGGAACCTCATCCTTACTCTCTAACCCCGTAAACCAAACAACCCTACGTGTTTTTAACATGCTGGGATTTGAATCCCAAACACAGAGACAAAGAGCCTGTTCACAAACCTCTAAGAGTTCTCGGGGTAAGTCTCCACCCTCGTTGATTCCGCGATTCATCTTGATGAAACACTCGACGGACGGTTTGTCCCGAACACTCGGATTGTGAAGGCTCGTGTTCAGCATGATAATGGCAAAGGACAGCACATAACACGTGTCTGCAAAACACATAAATAACACATCAAGACACATCACAAACCATTTCACATCAAGACATACAACAAATGTGACGGGGCGCGGTGGTGTACAAACCATTCGGTGCCTTGCAGCCGGAGGGTTGCGGGTTCGAATCACACCTCAAGCCGCAGGCTGACAGGACCCTGGGCAAGTCCTTCACTGCAATTGAAAAATGCGCTCGGCGTGAAACTCCCGATTCAGTATGAGATAGCAAATAGTCGGGAGCAACTCTAACAGAAATCTTACTAGGGCGCTATAACTAGTGACAATAATAAATAAATAAATAAAATAAATAAATGTAACACATAATGAAAGCCTGAAGTTTAGGCATTCCAAAGCTGCAATCTTCCTTGCATCTATTTCGTGTGGGGCACAGAAGCCCAATGGATAGCATGCTTGGCCTGTACCAACGGTGAGTACAGGTTCAAGCCTCCACTGGGCTGTCAATGTGCAAGGACCATGTGTAAGTAAACTGTAAAGTTAAAAATCATAATGAAATAGAGGGAGAGAAATGGTAGAAAGGGGAGAGAGTGGTCAAAAGCAGTTTTGTTAATCAGTGCATCTGTAGTTAAATTTTAGTTGATAGTTTTTTAAATGTATGCAATCATTGTATACAATGTATTGCATGTGTGCTTGTCAGATGCAAATAAAGGCTACTTACTTACCTACTTATAAGAGTACGAGAAATGGGAGGTCATGGGCAAAGAAGGGGAAGAGCAAGGGGTTTTCCCATATCGGACATTTTGCCGAACCAAAGCGCAGATGCTCTGCGCAGGAAAGATAAGTAATGTAACATGTTTTTGTGAAAGTAAGGTAAATATCTGACCGGTTGATTTGAACATCCCTGGATTCTGGTCGCAGTATCGTTGAGCAAAGCATTCCATCATCCGGTCGATTTTCTGCGCCTCTCCTGGAAGACGAAAACTCCAGAGGAATTGCCTGCAAGTGGAAACAGAAAATTCCCAATTGCCACCATGACTCTAGTCTTCCTACGACTTCCATAGTAATGCTGTGCAAGATTTATTTATCCATAGGCTTCTAGAAACCCAATGGCAGTCATACTGGAACAGTCTTCCATTAACAATTTGTAACATTGTTAAAGGAACTGGGTTTAGCTCATGCCTTCATTCCCTAGGTGGCAGCAAAAGTACAATGAGCTTGCGCCTTGCATGGCTGCAATTTTGCTGATTTATGTCTTCTGTTATTTGTGTTCTTGTGAATTGCTTAATCGTCATAACATGTACATGTACAGCGCTGTGCGTTTGTCAGGCGCTTCATTAAAAAATAAATATTATTATTATTGAACTGCATGCAGCTCAGAAGACATTTTCGAAATTTCTAGTCGCATTTGTTTAGATCTGTTACATAGCTACGTTTAGCACCTTTGTGAGGTTCTTGTACGGCGCTATATAAATGACCGTATATATACATACATACAATGTATGCATGTACAGCAAAGCTTTGGATTTAGGTCAATAAACAGAGGCCAAGGTATGAAGGCAAAATGAGACAACAACCTTGTCTCAATTGGCTGACTCCTCCCACTGATCAATCACACAAGTGCATCGGTATTTGTCTATTACCTGGAGCCCTTTGGCAAACAAAGCATCTTATAATTATTCATCAATATGCTACAACTAGGCCAATAGCTTTGCATTGCAGAGATCGGCACAATTAGTTAAATTGATAATCGATCAGAATTAGCTACTGAAATTTGCTAATCGATTTGAATTAGAATTAGCTAAATCCTGTAGCTAATCGATTACAATTAGAATTAGTTGTTTGTCTAACAATGTCTATCTTTTAGCTAATCGATTAGTTAAATAGTTAATCGATTCGAATTAGAATCAGATGCTTGTCTAATTGATTAGCTAATTGATTAGAATCTCTGTTGCATTTGGCACAATTAGTTAAATTGATAATCGATTAGAATTAGAATTAGCTACTGATATTTGTATGTGTTTGTATTAGTTGTGGCTCGGTCTTTGACTGAACTATTTGATACAACCGAAGTTCAAAATACTGAAGTTTTACTGTATGTACTGATATTTGGCCAAGGTGGAAATGGTGCATCAGAAATGTGTTTACACACTGAATTTCATTCTATTGCATTGCATTCCAACACACTGTACCATTTCACATTGCACTGTCCTGAAGTGTATTCTTAAATATGTAATGTTTCATTCTGTATAGAACTGTATTGTATTGTATTGTATTGTGATCAACATACCTAAGAGCCTGAACAAGAATCATGCTGCAGAAATCGTTTAACGTCACAAACGCCTTGAGAACTGCAATGTTGAAGTCGTGCCTAGAATGGAAAGCAGATAGAACAGTTAACACTAAACACAGATAGGAAATATCTATAAACAGCAGCACATTAAGATAACCTTACGAGACAGCTATAGCGCTACAGACTCCATTTTCTTAGCCTCAGGATATGAGGATGGTTGGCCACGTTCTCAGCAGCGACACCTACCAAAATGAGAGGACTGGTAATATTACTGAACTCATTTCACATGTTGCCTAGTTTATTTTGACCTTCATAACATACAGGATTTTAGCAGCGCCACCTACCGAAACGAAGAGTCAAATTAGCGTAACGGAAAAAGTTCAATTCATGAAGGACTTCATGACAGTTCTGTTCGTTTACATTATTAATTATAAAACAATAATAATAATATATAATAATAAATATTATTATTATTGTTATTGATTGTGGTAGTGGTAGTAGAAGTAGCAGTAGTAATGGTAGTAATGGTAGCAGTAGTAGTGGTAGCAGTGTGAGTAATAGTAGCAGTAGTAAGAGCATTCTAACAGTGGTATCTATGACAGGACTGTATGAGCGTGTCCACCTTTCTCCGAGATAATCTCCTATCGCAGTTTTGTTAAGACCTTCTCCCTTGAAGAGGAACTGAGCAACGTCTTCTGGAGTGAGTTGCAGTAGTCCACGTTCAACGAGATACTCTATACCCTACGCATCAAACACAAACATTTTATCTAATCGTTTGCAGTACCATCATCCTAGCATATGAAGATTCAGTAAAATTATTATTATTATAATTAATATAATTTTTTTATTGCCCCGAGGTTTTTTCTTCTATATCCTGGCTGGCGAAAGTGCCTCTGAACGCCACCATGTTAAACCGTTGAATTGTTAATTTTTATATTATAAGGTTCAGTCATACTAACTACAGAAACATTCAATCATAGTAAGTCAATAAAATCAAAAATCACCTACCTGTTTTTACCTTACCTCTCTTAACATTACCTTAGTCTTCCTTATCTTTCCTTCCCTTCCATTACCTTGCCAAAAACTTCCCTTAACTTCCATTCCCTTCCCTTCCCTTACCATCACTCACCAAACTTTCCTTACTTCAGCTTAGTTTATTTAGCCTAGCCTTTACCATAACTTACCTTACCTAAACCTACAATACCGTACCTATCCTAACCTTACCTGACCTTACCCAAACCTACCATGCCTTACCTCACCTAACCTTACCATAACATGTAACTATTTTGCTAATACAATAAGCTCTATGAATGACTCCTTATTCTAAATTTAAATTGTTGTGGATCGATTTAAGTTCACCTTCTTTGGATCCATGTTGAACTTTTTCCTTCCAATCGTCAGAAGTTGCGACTTCGGATTTCTGACAAAACAAATTCCAACAAAAAATTATTAATAATTATTATTATGATTATTATTGCAATTATTATGTATTTATAAAGCTGTTATTACGTGTTTATTAAGCGCCACAGTCTAATGACCAAGCATTAATCGATGGGGCTGAGCAATTTGAGTGAAGGACTTGCTCAAGGTTCCTACACAGTAACCATCTCAGAGGAGGATTGAACCCGTACTCTCCATGTTACAAGGCGAGTGCTCTAACCAATCGAATATCATGCCCATGGCGGTGAAAAGCAACTCGGTAATGGTGGTTGAAGGCGAGGATAGTGAAATGCAGCTGGGTGGGTGGTAGCTGCAGAGGATGGTAATGAAAGCAGCGGGGTTAATGGAGGTTGCTGAGAACGGTGGCGAAAGGCATCCGTGGTATATAATTCGTTCTCTGGAGAGACGTCTGATGGATTATTCATCGGATGCTAACGGAATTCCGACAACAGCAGCAGCAGCAGCAGCAGTAGCCAGGGACTTACTGGACCTGGATGATTCATTCCATCATCTCACCTGACCAACGGACAGGCAGGCAGAGAGACGGACAGACAGACAGGCAGACGGACAGCCAGACAGGCAGACAGACAGACAGACAGGCAGACGGACAGACAGGACACGACAGACAGGGCAGACATACGCTCTCTATGCCGTCTGCAGTACGGAAGCCCGATGGCCGTTCTGAAGCCAAAGCATAGACAGGCAGGCAGGTAGGCAGAGAGACGGACAGACAGACAGGAAGGATCAGGCAGGCAGATGAACGAGTAGCTGCAGCTGGAATCAGATAGAAAGAAAGGCAGACAGACAATGACAGATAGATAGACATAGGAAGAGAGACATACGAAGCCAAACATGAGGATAGACAACACAGTAAGGCAGACATAGGACAGCACACATATATAGGATGACACACGGGCAGACAGGCATTAGGAGATACATCTTTCTTCCATCATTCCGTCTCTTGCTCATCCATCTCCTCTTCTTCCTCTTCCTCTTCCGAATGCAGTCCATCGCCCCTTATACATGGCAGCAGAGGAAAAGACAAGGAGGATGAGGAGGAAGCGGAAGCAAAGGAAAACAGGAGAACGATGAGCAGGCCATTTTCCAACGTATACACACACACACACACACACACACACACACACATGCATACAAACATACATAAATGCATACATACGTACATGCACACATACGTACATGCACACATACGTACATGCACACATACGTACATGCACACATACGTACATGCACACATACGTACATGCACACATATGTACATGCACACACACCTCTTATATCCCATGCTCCCTTCCTCTCTCACTCACTACCTCCCTCCTTTACACCCCACCCATTCAGTCCCCTACCAGCCTTAGCCCCTCTGCCTGCATTCCCTGCTACGCCTCACTGACCTATTGACCCACTGACCAAGGATCTCGAAGCCCGTTTCCATGACAACAACTCGTCCAGACGTCATAAAAGCTTCGAGATGACCGGCATCTTTAATAATTCTCTGTTGACTGTGTTCAACATTATATGGGCTCCTGATGCTGTGCATACGACGCTGGTAAGTACAGTCAAGTTCAGCATGCCAGCAAGTCATGCAACCAGCCAGCCAGTCACTCAATCATTCAACACCCAATCACTCAACCACCCAATCAGTCAACCACTCAATCAGCCAACTAGTCAACCAACCAATCTGCCAACCATTCAACCACCCAATCAGTCAACCACCCAATCAGTGAACCAGTCAACCAGCCAATCATCCAGTCAACCACCCAATCAGCCATCCATTGAACCAGCCAATCAGTCAGATTGAAAACCAATTGCGTTCACCCTTACTTGTCGTGTTGATCGGAATTATCGATCGATTCGATTTCCGCTGTAACGGTATTGATCTCCTCTCGGATTTGCTACAAAAAAGAACGGCTGCATGAAAATCCACACACAACGCCAAGAACAAAAATGATGGACTGGTTTGCTGATTGAGTGACTGGTTGATGATGATAACCAGACAACAAAGTTCTAAACAAGTTGCACAAACACAGCAGCATAGACAGGCAGACAACCAGTAGTAGTAAGACCAACAAGCAGACAAACAGACAGACAAAAAGACAGACAGACAGAAAGACAGACAGACAGAAAGACAAGCAGACAAACAGACAGACAAAAAGACAGACAGACAGAAAGACAGACAGACAGAAAGACAGGCAGACAGACAGACAGACAGAAAGACAGACAGACGGACAGAAAGACAGGTAAACCAAAGACAGACACGGGCAGCCAGATAGTCAGACATACACAAAGACACACTGACATACAGACAGATGTAGAGTCAGACACAAAAACAGGCAGACAAACAAACAGACAGACAAACAGACAGACAGACACACACAGACACAAACAGAAAGAGGTCAGGAGTGACAGACAGCCAAACACCTCATCTCATCAACCGACCTGATCCGCCAAGGCCTGCAGCACAATAACTCCATGGTACTGTCCCTCGTCGACATGGTACTTGTCCTCTTTCGTGACGCAGTACCGTCCCTCCGTCCCCAGAATCCCATTACCCTCAAAGTTATCGCCTATCACAAGCGTTCTTCTCGAGCAGAGACAGAAGATGCTATCACTCAGCCACCGACAACAGTGCCACAGAGACATCGATAAGCAGTTACTGATAAGGCATATCGTCAGAGATAAGGGCATCGATAACAACGCCTCGGCGATAACGATAAGAAGCCACGGAGTGATAAGACGTCGAGAAGTCATAGACAACGATACAGATAAGATACTGTGATAGTAGCAGTGATACAAATAGGATACTGTGATAGAAGCAAAATATGATACTGTGATAGAGGAAGTGATAAAGAGTATGATACAATGAAAGAAGCAGCTATCGATATGAAGTCATACAGAAATTATATATTTACATATCCCATGATACTTTTAACATGATAAAATGCGATACACACATTGATACAGACATGTTACAATATCACAAAAATGATACCTAATAACGTCAAGGCATCTTATTGACAATATCATGAAAAGATTTGATGCAGAGATAAAGAAATGATATCAAATCACAATGAAACAGATATGACATTGATGCAACAGTGACAGAAAAATGATAGAATGATTACACGCCATGATAGATCGGGATATGAGAAATGCTGTTACGATACCCCGACACCGATACAGATATAAGATACAATGATAGAGATAGGATGCTGCACTACATAAGAGATTGCCCTTCTCTAACCCTTGACCTTATTACAATGGACCAATCAGGAAATTCTTTAACAACAGAAATTTGCGACAAAATCACACAAGACCCAGTTGGAGTCAGTACGATCATTCAATCCTCGATCACTTCAATCCGCCTGAACACAGCTTACAATCCATTTGATCATGAGATCATCCAAATCCACTTGATCATGGCTTACAATCCACGTGATTAACAGAGACAACAGTCGCTTAATCCATTCAATTAGACCTACAGCTTACAATCCACGTGATTACACAATCTCTGATCGTGTAAATAAATCCATTTCTTCACAGTTGCAATCCATCCGATTACAATCCCACCAATTCACAAAATCAAAAACAATCCATCCGTTAATCCACGGAATTTTCCGTCAGTTAATCCACCGGATTAAATCCACCAGAGACAAAATACTTTGCGCCAACGAAAAAATCCAACAACTTCCCAGCCGCCATTTCTCGGCCGCGCCGTCTGCTCCAACAAAATTCCCGCCAAACGTTTATTTTCTCCACAGAATTCAGCCGGAAAATATATTATTTTTCAACAACTCAACAAATTCTCCTCCGATTGAGCACGCGAACGTTTCGACGATTCCAGACGGGATAAATCTACAAATTTTCGCTGGCGCACAATCATTCCTCGCAGAGGTATACCCCTCCCCTGCCGACGAGCTCGATGCTACCCGCTCGGCGCGGCTACGGATATCGCTGCACTGCTCCTTTCACGTCGTAAACTCGTACTTATGTACCATCAACGTATATGGTGGACACAGCATAGCACAGCTAAAGTTGTACAGTACTGTCAAGGCGTACTGTGAAGTTCGCATACTGAACTCTCTGCCATGCATGACGTCAGATAGAGCTCATTAACATAATAGGTTCTGTGTCCATCCAATCAACGACCTCATATAAATAACGCATCCAATTAATGTCGCCTCCGTGCTTTGTGCCAGTCTCAGTGCCAGTCCCAAGCCTGGAAGAAGGAGGAGGGCGACGCTAAGGGTCTTTGTTACCATACAGCTAGTCGTTAAACAGTCCAAAAGAAGAAGTCGCCGATTATTTTCTAACTAGCCGTCTGCGTGCCTGTGACGTCATGTATGGTAAATGGCTAGGCTTCAGCTTGAATCTCTTGTGTCCACCTAATAAACATCGATGTTATGTACATACTAGTGTTCGTACATCGCTTCGCCCCGCTTTTTTGCCTGCAGGCGTGATTTGTCATGGCTTCGCGAAGAACCGCTTGATTTGCATAGTTAGCCACGCCTTCGTATCACGTGATCCGTCGAGACAAATGGGAGGCGTGATTTTTCACGAGATTTAATTTATGTGAATTTAAAATGCCTATAATTATTATCTCGGCATCGAAAGATTTTGAGCTGAAAATAGTTGTGTTGACCTAAAAATTCACAGGAGAACGCAGTATGCTCATCATAGTCGAGTAGGCGAGGGACATAGGTGCAGCAGAAATCTGGACACAAATTTCTGCCTTGGAGGGGATTTGAACCAAGGAATCTCGATTGGCAGTCTAGCAAGCTACACCAGACTATGACGTGTAAAACTGCACTAACTTCACCCCTGTGTGATTCTGACCTATAGCATCTAAACTGGCCCAAAGTCTATCTCTAGCGGACTTGATAGGACCGGGATACTGTAGGATACTGCAGTGATGATAAACAATCTAGGCTATCGTATACACAGATCTGTGCCTTATTTTAGCGTCAAGCCTTTCCAGGAAGGCCCGCAATTAACGGATAAATATTTACACAAGAAAAATCAGCTACAATATAATTTTCCTCGTCAATGACAATTTGTGCTCGAGAGTGTAACGGTTAGCGTACTGGACTGTCAATCGAGAGGTCGGGGGTTCAAATTGCTGCCATGGCAGAAATTTGGTAGCCTACGAGGCCGTACACTGTCGGCGGAAAGATGAGACGGCGAGGGAGAGGACTGGCCACACGCTCTCATAAGCCGAGACTAAGAAAACGAAGTCGCTAACACTTCATATCCATGGTTGTCTCCGGGCTACATGACAGGACTGCTAGTCTTCTCAATTACGAATTTATTAAGTGACACTGTATAACGACCAAGCATCAATCGATGGCGCTGAGCAATCGTGAGTGAAAGACTTGTTCAAGGTCCATACACAGTAATCATCTCATAGGACGAGGATCGAACCCGCACTCTCCGCGTTACAAGGTGAACACATCTTACCTACTAATTTGCCCAGCGTGTTCAACCTTATATAGCATCGGTTGACTGCATTTTAAAGGTGTCTAAACAAACCGCCGACGAACACTCAACAAAAGTTCTTTCTTATTGATCGCTTATCGTCGCCTGTCGTGTCCCATCCTTATATAGTATTGTATTGTATTGTATTTGAACACTTGTTATAGTGCCCCTACCAGATTTCCCATTCAGAGGCGCTCCCGACTACTGCGCGAACGCTGAGTCGGAGTTTCACGCCGAAGCGCATGAGCAATTGCGAGTGAAGGACTTGCCCAGGGTCCCTACGCGGCGACTTTGAGGTGGATTCGAACCCGCAACCCTCCAGCTGCAAGGCACCGAACATACCCCTAAACCACCGCGCCCCAGTTGTATTGTGATGTGTTGTATTGTGTGTTGTATTGTACTCCACGTTTATAATGCGACCGAGCCACCCGCAGTAAAGATCCGAGAAATTAATCTCTGATAAACCGACCCGACCGGGAAGCGAACCCGGGGCGCCGGCGTGACGAGCGGGCAACCAACCCACTCGGCCACTCAGGATTAGAGAGTGACATGGGGAGACAATCTCGTCCCCATCCCCACCCCGCACCAAGTTAGTCGTCCCCATCCCCACCCCATCCCCGCAGGGTTTGTCCCCATCCCCTGCCCCATCCCCGCAGGTTTGCTCCCCATCCCCACCCCATCCCCGCAGGTTTGCTCCCCATCCCCACCCCATCCCCGCAGGACGACATCACATTCCCCGCAAAAAGTTTACACAAATTCAAATTAAAAAATAACAGTTTTTAGCTTACAAAACTATTTGTATTGTTGACTGCATTAGTCTGTTATTATCTTATGGACAGTTTGCATTAACCAAGTCCTGACTATTTCTGACTAGTAGGCTTCAGAAACTAATAAACTCTCCTTATCAGTTCTCAAGTTCTCAACATCACCCGGGTTTATTGCCGGCTCATTCCCCATTACCGCGGTATTACCGCGAGAGTAAACCCCATTACCGCGGTATTGCCGCAATTTTTGTCCCCATTACCGCGGTATTACCGCAATTGTTGTCCCCATTACCGCGGGATTTACCGCGGTTACCGCGGTTTCCCCGCGGGGAAATTCCCCATGTCACTCTCTACTCAGGATCCTTGATATTGTTTGACATCGTTTAAAAGGTGTCTTAATTAACCTTCCCAGGGCAGGAGGATCGAACCCATACTCTCCGCATTACGAGGCGAACGCTTTAACCAGCCGGTTACATTGTCCAAAAGTAGGCAGTATAAGGGATTCGATGTCAACGGCCCTGATAGCCACAAGATATCGTTAAACATAGAATGATGTAACGTCATATTTAGACACCTTTAAAACGCGGTCGATAAACGTTATAAACTCTCTGCTGCGTGTGTCCGTATAGTGTTTGCAAAACCGCTATTCGGAATAGTTTATGTCGACGTCAACGGCCTTTGCTGCCATAAATAAGCTTATAGTACGTTAAACTTAAACTACTGGTACCTAACTCCGCCACTGATTGCATTCTGTCAGTGCCAGTCCCAAGCCTGGATAAAGGAGGAGGGCGACGCCAATGATCTTTGTTATCACAGAGTGTCGTTAAACTGAAACTACTACTACTACTACTGGTACCTATACACAGGCATGTTTGCTAAGCGTCACTCTCCAACGACCAAGCATCAGTCGATGGCGCTGAGCAACTGTGAGCGAAGGACTTGCTCAAGGTTCCTACACAGTAACCGTCTCAGGGGAGAAGGATCGAACCCGTACTCTCCACGTTACAAGGCGAACACTCGATAAAAATATGACGCTATTAATCACCTATCATGTCCCATCCTTATATAACATCTGTTGACATCGTTTTAAAGGTGTGTAAATTAACCGTCTCAGGGGAGGAGGATCGAACCCATACTCCGTTTTACAAGGTGAGCGCTGTAACCAATCGACTCCTGTGTCCCACGTGAAAGGAACATGCCATCGTTTCCAGGGAGCGGACGCTGAGAGCAGGCAGGTTGTGGCCGTCGCCGGTGACGCGGCTATGGAAGAAGGCGATGCGTCACTCGTCCGCCGCAGCCAGTTCCTCTCTACGGTGGCTTACACGGGCCAACACGGTACCGCTTCATTAGCAATGATAAATCAGCGCAATCATTGTTGGACAAAACACTATCAGGGTTCGGAAAATTACTCGGAAAATGGAATTGGATTAAGCCTACGAATTACTTAGGGACACGAAATTGAATTTCATATTACAAAATACATTGGAAAATGTAAATGAATCACAAATTACATTGGGACATGAAATTGAATTTCATATTACAAAATACATTGGAAAATGTAAATGAATTACAAATTACTTTGGGACATGAAATTGAATTTCACATTAATTTAAAAATACATTGGAAAATGTAATTGAATTACAAATTACTTTGGGACATGAAATTGAATTTCATATTACAAAATACATTGGAAAATGTAAATGAATCACAAATTACATTGGGACATGAAATTGAATTTCATATTAATTTAAAAATACATTGGAAAATGTAATTGAATTACAAATTACTTTGGGACATGAAATTGAATTTCATATAACACAATACATGGGGAAATGTATTTGAATTATACATTACGTAATTTCAATTACTGCCCATCCCTGAGCACTACTCCATCTGGCAAAGACATTCGGAGCTCTAGTTCGGCAAACTATTCCTTGTGTGGAAATTTCTCTGCTGCTCCCAAGTAGCTACCTGCACTCTGACCCATACCCTGTCCCCTCACTTTGGCCCACTTCAAAGGCCCTTACCCTCTCCCTCCCTTTGGCCCTTTTCAAACACCCTTACCCTCTCCCTACCTTTGGCCCATTTCAAACACCCTTACCCTCTCCCTGGCCAATTTCAAAGGCCCTTCCGCGCCACCGTACTTCCTCTTGGAGCGACAGAGTCGCCGATAATAATTTTTTACGTAAGATCATCAACCCTGCGGAATACCGTACGCACGCGTCTTCGCTGAATCGGTGAGCGTTACCGTAATCTGCAGCAGTGCAGCCCAGTACGCAGGTACCTCTCCCTATCGGGCTAACTTTGGCGCGGTACGGTATACCGTAATACTCTGTCAAACCAAATGCTGTAATAAGATTGCGTTATAATAATAATAACCAGTACAACGCGCCTCTGGATAGTTTTCTTGAAAGGGTGCAATATAAATGTTCAATATGAATGAATGAATGAATGAATGAATGAATGAATGAATAAGCTAGTTTTAAAGCTGGTATACCCTTGAACAGGATAGTGCTCTTACTAAACAGCTGGAGTACTCGTGATATAGCTAGAGCCCCCTCCCAGCCCCCTTGAATAAGCTGATGCCTTTACAAAGAACCCAGAGCCCTTGTAAATAAGCTGGTACCCTTGTGAATAAACTGGTTCTCTGGGCTTAGCTTTCAAGCAGAGCTTCAAAAACTTTTTCGAGTCTGAATTTGCAACCGATCATCAAAATAGGGGTATCAAAACGGGGCCAACAACAGTTTCATAAGCGTCTCCTATTTCCCATGGCTAAATACTTCCTTGAAGAGAAGAGCAGTCCTTTAATACAATACAATACAATACAACTGATCTTTGATATCGCCCTTCTTACGAAGTTCAGAAGTGCCACACGCCTCGACGGCGCAGAAGCAATTATATTGCAGAGCAATTGTGCGCGAAGGACTTGCTCAAGGTCCCTACGCGGACGGCTTGAGGTGGATTCGAACCTGCAACCCTCCGGCTGCAAGGCAACGAACATACCCCTATACCACCGCGCCCCACGTTTAAGCTAGTCCCGAGGCAGCCATGGGTATGAAGTTTTAGCAACTTCACTTTCTTAGCCTTGCCATGTGAGGGCGAGTGGCCAGTCATCTCCCTCGCCATCTCATCTTCCCACTGACAGTGTAAGGTCAGTGTACTCATTATATCCGTGTTGACTATGGTGGCACGTGGAGCAGAAATCTCGAACCAAATTTCTGCCCTGGCAGGGATGGAACCCCCAACCTTTGAATGACAGTGCAGCACACTAACCACTACACTATCAAGCACCCGAATACTTCCTAGACTAAATCCAAATTCTCCTGTCTTCTTAAAACTTACCAAATGCAGCATTTATGGCTACGATTACAGCCTAATTTCATCATCATCATCTATTACCATGGGCTGAGTGCCCGTAGGTGTCCGATGCCTTCTTCACAATGTCTCTCCATTCGACTCTGTTCTGAGCTGCATGACACAGTTTCTGCAGATCTGTTTCACACCACTCTTCAATGTCATCTGTTCATTTTCTATGCGGTCTGCCTCGATTACAGCCTAAGTCAGTGCTTCCCAAACTTTTCAGTCTCACGGACCGGCAGGAATTTTTCCACTGCACAAGGAACCCGGTGCCAAATATATTAATTATTTATCGTTTTCGTTCACCTAATTGTTCAAATATGTATTAAAATTGATTTATGTGCATGTTTAGCCAATTCTACAACTCTATTGCCCTTTAAATGTTAGCTTAATACGTGTTTTTTGTTATGACTTTTAAAAATATAATAGCCATTTCTGGATTCTGAGACAATTTGACCAGTTTCTTGACTCACTGTGCGGACCGGCAACTGAGGGCTCACGGACCGGCACCGGTCCGCGGACCACCACTTTGGGAAGCACTGGCCTAAGTTACATTAGACCAAAGTAAAAAGTCATAATTTCTTAAACATACCTCGATCTCCTGTATCAATTCCTTTTTTCGTTGGCATATTCTCGCCAGAAAGGCTTTGTCCTCCTCCGACAAATCTACCAGACCAACAAAACTTTGCAATATGTAACACCCTACCACAACAGTTTTAACAAGCAACCTTCTTAGCATCTGCCTTAATATGTGACTCTTTATGACAACAGCCACAACTTATTAGGTCAGGTCAATGAAAGGAAAATGGGCCGAGTCTATGAAATGAATCTAGGTTAAAGGTCGATAAAATGATTCTGGGTAAGGCCAATGAAACAAATCTAGGTCAGGTCAATGAAACCAATCTAAGTCAGGTCAATGAAATGAATCTAGGTCAGGCAATTAAATGAATCTTGGGCAGGTCAATGAAGCAAATCTAATTCAGGCAATGAGAAGTTTCGCAAACACGGCAGTAAAATGATTAAAATAATGGCACTATCAATAATGAAAGCGATAAAAACGTGATAACAAGTCACTTTCATAGCAGTACGAGAAGAATGGAATCCAACTTCCTAAGAGTTGCGTTTCAATTTAGAATTTGGAAGAGAAACAATTGGGGCCATCAACGGAAGAACCAGCTAAGAAGGTCACTGTCAAAGTACAGAAAGATTAGTTGTTATTTTTAAGTCAAATGGCCTTAACCCTTTAACATTTTAGTACACGCTCGTCGTTAAAGGGTTAAATCCTCTCTGGATACATTCAAATCACAGTTCAAGACCTATTATAATATGCAACTATCATATGACTGTTGTTAATTTTTTTAACTCATGTACAGAACACTCTGCTTTGGCTTTGGCCTTGCACTACAGAAATTGCCATCTTGTTGCTACTATTATTCTTATTATTATTTTTATTATTACCATCACTAGTATTAAGGACTTAAGCCGACCGGTTCCTCTAGCTGAGGACTCAGATCGTTTGACTTTAAGAAATGTACTAAATCCACTGGACTTGAAAAATGGTTATTCTGTTGATGACCTCAAATACCATCATTATTGATGATGACATCATCATTATCAATTAATACAAATAACAAGGAGACAACAACAACTTAATGAACTTCAACATAACATACTTCAACATAACGAACTTCAACATAACGAACAACAATTGTTGTTAAGACCATCATCAACTTTGTAGTACGGATAACAAGGCAGAAGCATCATCAGCATACTCGTTCTGACTGTCATTCATCATTGTTGTCGTTGCACCATCTTAGTCATCATCATCATCATCATCATCATCATCATCATCATCATCATCATCATCATCATCATCATCATCATCATCATCATCATCATCATCATCATCATCATCATCATCATCATCATCATCATCATCATCATCATCATCATCATCATCATCATCATCATCATCATCATCATCATCATCATCATCATCATCATCATCATCATCATCATCATCATCATCATCATCATCATCATCATCATCATCATCATCATCATCATCATCATCATCATCATTCTCATCGTCATAATCCTCATAATCTTAAGTGTCAGTGATAGCACCTAGTCAG
This sequence comes from Aporrectodea caliginosa, assembly GCA_020284085.1. Taxonomy (NCBI): domain Eukaryota; kingdom Metazoa; phylum Annelida; class Clitellata; order Crassiclitellata; family Lumbricidae; genus Aporrectodea; species Aporrectodea caliginosa. The sequence continues at coordinate 63,382 of JACEVL010000870.1, forward strand.
CCAGTAATTCTCAACACCGAAGTCAATACGCCAATCATTGTTGTCATCATCGTCGTCGTCGTCATCATCATCATTGTTGTCACCACCTGTTAACACAGAGTAGATCACGTGTTTTGTCCTCCCCCAAGTCCAGCCCAACTTTACCCCACTTTATAACCGATCACCCATCGATAAATCCCATAAGTTTACCCTCCTCCCATTCACCCCTAAATAGGCTAAATCTACATAAATCCCCCCTTCGGATTCCTCCCCACCCCTAACTGGGAAGTCGTGTAACACGACTAAACTTATTCCGCAGATTAGGCAAGCTCCTTACATAAGTTTCGTTTCGGGCTTTAGTTACAGTTAAACGCATTTAATTTACAACTATCGTAATTAATAAATTAATTATTAGACAGACCTTTGTACTGGATGTCGATCTCTAACGGGAAAGTCTGCATTTTTGCGATTTAAGTTGACTTAACTTCCCTTTTCATTACCGGAACTTTATTCTAAGAAAAGTCTATTCGCCAGGTGGCAGAAGTGGTCATCGCCCACGACAGGCCCTAATAATCGCTAGATTAATTTATCATTATTCGCAATAATAAATAATTGCGATCATAAAAATAATATAAAAAATAATAAAAGTAATAGTAAAAGTAATAATAAAAGTAATAATAATAATAATAGTGACAGTAGTGATGATGATGATGATGATGATGATGATGATGATGATGATGATGATGATGATGATGATGATGATGATGATGATGATGATGATGATGATGATGATGATGATGATGATGATGATGATGATGATGATGATGTGAATGAGCTGGAGCTTAGACTTAGCTTAACAGTAGAGCTTTAGAAATTTGTAGATTACGATTACGATACACGAATAGCAGTAGCCTAACAATATCAGCAATATTAAATTGCCAAATTTTACCGGAAGATTTTTTTAGTTTTGTCGAATAACTTCCATTGCGCCGTTAGGATCGCGCTAAGCGATTGCTAATTAAGACATCAAACAAGTCGAATTTGTTGTTAAAGATATTTCCAAGGTTTCTTATGGTTCCAGGTCAACCTAGTAAATAAACTACAGCATAAATATGACAAAGACGTAACACGTTTCATTCATTCATTCATTCATTCATTCATTCATTCATTCATTCATTCAGTCATTCATTCAATCATTCGTTCATTCATTCATTCATTCATTCATTCGTTCGTTCATTCGGGAACTTATATAGCGCCTCTTCATGGAAACTACTCAGAGGCGCTCCAGACTCCAACGTGCCCAAAAAGAAGAGTTTTAAGTTAAGTGAGCAAAGTTTCAGGCAGAGTCCCAGTTTCTTCACCGTTCAGGAACGTTAAAGAAATAAATTATAGTACTGCAGCTGATAAGTAATTAAAATTTCTAAAGTAATATTAATTACACGAAGATGTAACACGGGACTGCTTGTTAAATAATTATTGTGCGAGATAGGCGATAGGTTGTTGGCAGCAGAGACGGTCGCCATATTGAATTGGTGTGGATGGTCGTTGGTGTTTATAATTTTGCAAAGGTTCGTTTTCTTACGGAATCAATTAATCACTTATTAAAATTAGTGCAATTCTTAGTGGAAAAATTCAGCTTGTTCAGCCAAATATTCCGTCCGACTGAGACGTTTGTGGCAGTCTTAGAAATCCTTTAATCGGATGAAACTGATGGAGTCCTTGAGTCGTCCTCAAGCAGCAAAAATCCAGCTTCACGCCTATAATAAAGATTTACCAGTCAAAGCCAATGGCAACCAATGCATTCACTGTTTTAATTCTGTACAAAAAGTATATTGAAACATTTCTGTAGCCTGCTTGTGGCTGCTGCTTAAAACCAAAACAGTGTGTATGGCAAAGCATTACATCTGTTTAGCGTAGGGTAAGTTAAGGTAACGTAGGAAGTTCGCATCCGTAAACATAGTATCAGGAATTCAGGATGTTAATATCATTTTTAAACATCAGCAGTATACACTGTTTATAACACCACTTAACATAAATGCGTCAGTGTTTAGAAACGTTAAGAAGTTACTCGGAGCTCTGCATAACGAAAAAGTGATAGACGTCCAACCGTAATTTTGAATGTATTTACTTGTAATTTAGTAACAATACTTTCAAGAAGTTAAATTTTTATAAAGGTTATTTTTGTTCGCCAAAAACTGTTTGGGGTTAAGTTGATAGACACCAGTTGGCAAGCTGTCTAATTATAAATTGTTGACCTTATGCAAAGTATATTACATTTGAAGGGTGCGGGCCGAATCCCCGAAACCCGGATCCCCGAAATTGATTTTCTAAGTCAGACCCGAATGAATATCATCAACAAATACAGATTTGAATAGGCAGTATATCGTATACATCAAGGCCACGCTAGGTCTTTGTCATGTTTACTATTTAACTCAGAATAGCTCGGCCGCTTTCTAGAAAACTGTTTTTGGGAAATCGGGCTTTTGTCTGTTTTCAGCGTTTTCGGGGATTCGGGCTGACCCCCATTTGTATAGCACATGGTTAGCTAAGATAAAGTAAGGTCTAACAAATTAAGTTAATTTGCTCTATTTGCCATTATCTTATGTAAACACGTGTTTTTATGGTAGTTTTAAACTGTCCAAGTTCAAATTACTGATGAAGAATTTTCGTGAAATTTGCAGTACGTAAATTTCTGATGGCGTTCAAGTTGGTCACCTTATGTTGCCATTTGTTGATTTCTGTGTTTTTGAGCAGATGGCCACTTCAACGTTGTTGAGGTGTTTGGCTTTGCGAAAAGCCCTAGCCTGTCGCAACTCTGTTCTCACCATAGCCGGTGAGTGTCTGGTTTTTTCTTTCTTGTATAGGCTAACTTTGTACTGTGGCGGTGTGTGGTCACCACCACTTTTAGAAGTGGTGTAAACCACTTTGCGGACAAAGTTACACCGCTTTTGAAAGTGGTGGGGACGGTCAGCATCACTTTTTTTGGCTGGCGTTATTTTGAGTTGAAGGAAGATTTGTTCGATGCCAGTAAGTCACAGGTGACTGTTTTTTGGCTCTGTCGTGGTCTCATTGTCTTCGACATGTTAACAGTCCCGTCTCCAGCCAGGTCGATGATCAGTTGACGCCGTTTTAAAGGTGTCTAAATGAACCGTCTCAGGGGAGGAGGATGAACCCATACTCTCTCCGCAATACAAGGTGAGCACTCTAATCAATTGGCATCCATGTCGCACTATAGTCTTCAGTTTAACCCTAACCCAAACCCTAACCCTAACCCTAACAAACTCTGCCAGCATATGAAATCATTACATGTACCATAATTTTCGCGGTATCTGTGGTGTTGCCGAGCGTTGAGTTTTTGTGCTGTTAGAGAGTGTTCTGGTGTTTTGTTCGTTTTAGCTAGAGCTACAGCTTCTGCCCCTCCACCGGGCAAAGTGGAAGTTTTCGTTAACGACAAACCCGTCTATGCGGACCCCGGAATGACTGTCTTACAGGTAAGCGGATCGGTGCAAAATCTATCACTCTGAATTGGGGAAATATTGAGAATTTTATTATATTATCAACCCAGTGACATGGAACGGACTTCCTCGTGAGGTGCGTTCCATCCCCCAGCTCCTTCTTTCACCATGCTGTCAGCTCATATAAATTTGTTTTCTATGCCGGGTCTGGGTTGGGAGCAGCTCTGAGTAGAGATCTTGAAGGGCGCTATATAAATTCTGATTGATTGATTGATGTATTGATTGATTGATTATGTATTATAAGGTTGGCTGAACTGAACATAAAACAAACAAAGATATAGATAGACAGACAGATAGAGGAGAAGGGATTCCCTACTGAGAACCATCATGGAATGGAGGGAAAGAGAATGAGAGGAAGACCTAGGCAGATTTTGATGGACTGGATAATGGGTGGTGGATACAGTAAAGTGAAGGAGGAAGCCTAACATCAAGAGGAGTGGCACCATTGACCGTTCAAAAGGTCTGTTATTTTGGGGGCTTTAAATTAAATTTTGTTATATTGAATATTTATTTGTTTTTACTAAATTTTCTTCCATTTTATGTTACTTGTTGTCAGTTAAGATTGTTTGCTTCTCTGACATTGCTTTTCTGCTGATGGGTTTCCTCGTGTAGGCATGTGCCCTGGGTGGCGTGGAAATTCCCCGCTTCTGTTACCACGAAAGACTCTCGATCGCAGGAAACTGTCGCATGTGTCTGGTGGAGGTGGAGAAATCTCCGAAGGTTAGTAGATCGTATTTTGGTCGCAATCTTTTGAAATTCTTTGGACAAAAACTGAAACCCAAGAAAAAATATCTTTTGAATGCACTGTATTTGATATCGCCCTCATGCCAAAGTTCACAAGTGCTCATGAGCATTGATGGCACTGAGCAGCTGTGAGTGAAGGACTTGCTCAAGCTCCCTACAGAGTAACTGCATCGGGCAAGAGTCGAATGTAGCACCTTGTATTTCTTTGGATGAGACTTTTGAGAGCTTGGCGTTAAATTTTGAGATACAGCATAGAAAGAGCAGCTCTTTATAATTAGCTAATTAATTAATTGGCTAATTAGCAGAATATCGGCATCAGTCCTTTCAAGAAGAATTAAAATTTGCCACATCTTTCTGAGTTATTAGTAACAGGGAAGGATTACTTTCGGTTTCAGTTTTCACCCTTTACAGACTGAATGGATTGGATCCACAGTTTAACGGCAGCTTATGACAACATAGGCCGTTGCCGCCGACAAAGATTATTTTTGGCATATTACAGCTCTAAAACTCAACTGCTTCTTTAACTTCTGTGCCTTCTTCTATATCTTAGCAGCAGAAATTACTTTCAGTTTCATGTTGGTTTCAGTTTCGTTTTTGAGCTAATTTCACTTTCTGTTTTACCTGTGTTTTTGCTTTAAACAGCCTGTGGCATCGTGTGCGATGCCGGTTATGAAGGGTATGCGAGTCAAGACAGACTCACCAATGTCTAGAAAGGCAAGGTATGGACAACAAGTTGCTTTGTGTGGTCAACTAGTGATTATATAATCTTTATTCATCATCACATATTCGTTTATTAGAAGAAAATCAAGTTGACACAGCTGCAACTTAAACATTCTGTTGGTTAACTGTCAGTCATTTTCAGCTGTCAATCAGTTGTTTGTAAGTCATCTCCAGCTGTCAGTCGGTTGCTTAATTGTCAATCATTTTTTGGCTGTCAATCAGTTGTTTAACTCACAGTTAGTTTCAGTTGTCAATCAGTTCATTAACTGTCAGTCATTTTTCCGCTGTCAATCAATTGTTAAGCTGTCAATCATTTTCAGCAGGCATTCCAATTTATGTTCATGAATAAGTTTCATGTCTGTCCCGCTGTTTGAATGGTCTTTGACTTTGTTTCTGTTGTCTGTTTGATCAGGGAGGGTGTGATGGAGTTCCTCCTCATGAACCACCCACTCGACTGCCCCATCTGTGATCAGGGCGGAGAGTGTGACCTTCAGGTCAGTCCTTAAACGAATTAGACTCGAAATCCTGTTTTATAACTGTTTAGTGTAATTGCCCCACCCACAACCAACCAACTCAGCCGTAATGAGTATTCTACCATACACCGGGAAGATGAGACAGCGAGGGAGAGGACTGGCCATCCGCTCTCATATACATCTCTTCCTCTTTCTCTCACCTTAAAACCTTCCTTTTTTCTCGGAGTACCTCGCACTGGGAGCGCTTCTGAAAGGCTTATGCTATGAGGAAGCGCTTTATGAATGATCAAATACAATACAATACAATATGCTGAGTCTAAGTAAATGAAGTCGCTAACACTTCATACCCATGGCTGCCTCAGGACTAGCTTAAGGGATTCATCTAAGCGAGTTTTTGTATCCATTAGTATAATTTAAATCGTCTGTTGGTCTATGTGCGTACGTTTGAACATTCACATCAGAGGGACGTTGTTCTTTAGCACTAGTTTGAGATGACCCCTCTGCTTTTATATAGTGCCTTGACCTGATTCTTGTGTCATTTTTTCACTGTACTGTTGGTTTTAAATGACACAGGACCAGTCGATGGCTTTTGGCAGCGACAGAAGTCGATTCACTGACATCGCCTATACCGGAAAACGGTAATATATGGCCATACGTCAATCATCATCATGCTTCATACTCATTGTCAGCATCACATTACCATCATCATCACACTCACTATCATCACAGTCACTGTCTTCACACTCTCCATCATCACAATCACTGTCATCATCACACAATCACCATCATCGTCACACAATTACCATCATCATCACATTCACCATCATCATCGTACTTCATACTCATTGTCATCAGCATCACATGATGAGTATGATGAATGTCTTTCTTTTGAACATAGGGCTGTGGAAGACAAGAACATCGGTCCTCTCGTGAAGACCATTATGACGCGATGCATCCACTGCACTCGATGTATCAGGTTGGTCTCTTATCAAGATAAGTGTCAATTATTTTCAGCCATCAATCAGTTGTTCACTGTCAGTCATTTTCAGCCGTCAATCAGTTGTTCACTGTCAGTCATTTTCAGCTGTCAATCAGTTGTTCACTGTCAGTCATTTTCAGCCGTCAATCAGTTGTTCACTGTCAGTCATTTTCAGCCGTCAATCAGTTGTTCACTGTCAGTCATTTTCAGCTGTCAATCAGTTGTTCACTGTCAGTCATTTTCAGCCGTCAATCAGTTGTTCACTGTCAGTCATTTTCAGCTGTCAATCAGTTGTTCACTGTCAGTCATTTTCAGCTGTCAATCAGTTGTTCACTGTCAGTCATTTTCAGCTGTCAATCAGTTGTTCACTGTCAGTCATTTTCAGCTGTCAATCAGTTGTTCACTGTCAGTCATTTTCAGCTGTCAATCAGTTGTTCACTGTCAGTCATTTTCAGCTGTCAATCAGTTGTTCACTGTCAGTCATTTTCAGCTGTCAATCAGTTGTTCACTGTCAGTCATTTTCAGCTGTCAATCAGTTGTTCACTGTCAGTCATTTTCAGCTGTCAATCAGTTGTTCACTGTCAGTCATTTTCAGCTGTCAATCAGTTGTTCACTGTCAGTCATTTTCAGCTGTCAATCAGTTGTTCACTGTCAGTCATTTTCAGCTGTCAATCAGTTGTTCACTGTCAGTCATTTTCAGCCGTCAATCAGTTGTTCACTGTCAGTCATTTTCAGCTGTCAATCAGTTGTTCACTGTCAGTCATTTTCAGCCGTCAATCAGTTGTTCACTGTCAATCATTTTCAGCTGTCAGATACTTATTTACTCACTTACTGATGAGGAAGGCTTGCTGTTCAATATTTTCTGGTAGGTTTGCGATCGAGGTCGCTGGAGTCGAAGACTTGGGAACGACCGGGCGAGGCAACGATATGCAGGTCGGAACCTACGTCGAGAAGCTTTTCGAAACGGAACTTTCTGGAAACGTCATCGACCTTTGCCCTGTCGGGGCGTTGACCTCCAAGCCCTACTCGTTCACTGCCAGGCCTTGGGAGACGACGTAATTATGATTTCATTTACGTTTACACGTGCAGGTATGTTTGTATGCCTGTATGGGTCAATGTGTGTGTATGCGTATATGTATGTTTGTATGTGTGTACATGTATGTGTGCATATATATATATATGTATGTATGTGGGTATGTACTTGTATGTTTGTATGTACAAGTGTGTGTGTATGTATGTTAAAAGGAAACTGTTACGGGCACTATTTAAATGGGGTACACATTCATTATGAGTCTTCCTCTGCTTATATTTAAACATGGGAAGCCCTTAACACAGGATAGTCCTCGTTTGTATATGTTCGTACATAATATATTCATATATATATACATATATTATATGTTCATTTATATATATATATATATATATATATAAATGTACTGTTTATTTTTGAATGTATATATGTATTGTATATATTCACTGTAGGAAGATTGAGAGCATTGATACGATGGATGCCCTCGGAAGCAACATAACCGTGTCCACTCGTACGGGAGAAGTCATGCGGATCTTGCCACGAGTCAACGAGGTAACACTCAACTCCGGCTCAAATATAATCTGATCTCACAACTATTTTATATCTATTGCCAGAGGTCCTTTAAAACCTTGTCAAACCAAGACCTAAATGCCAAACTCTTTATTCTATAACTTTTCAAGCTTATATTGAGTTACTTTCTCGCTGCCTGGCCTAAGTTTTAACACCTTCTACAAAGTGGTTAAGCTTTTATGCCTACCAATCCTTCAGGAATTTTGCCATAAATTTAGACAAAACAAACCATTATCCAAAAATTAAATTAACGAAGGTATTTTTAATTAACGTTTGCATTTAAACATTTATAATTAGGGTGATTTATTATTATAAGGATGATTCATTCATGATTTGTTGAAACTCATGTTCACCAAAATGCGATTAGCAGTTGGTTGGATAAAAGGATATGCTTACTTACTAAAGTAGGCAGATACAATTCCATGTATAGTGATATATATCTTGTCTGTGTATAACCGAACATAGCGCATTAGATAACATCTGGCGTAGAGAGCGAGAGGTATGGAGTTCGAGTCCCGTAGGGCGGACTTGCTTTGTAGGCTGCTATTAGCGCCGTGTATTGCAGGCTGTATGTTCTGTTAGTAGCTAAGATTGTTTCAATTGCATAACATGTAAATGTACAGCGCAGCGCGTTTGGCAGGCGCTTCAATAAAGAAAAGATTATTATTATTATTTCTTGTTTATTTTGATTCTTTGTTTTATCGTTGTTTATCTTCAGGACATAAACGAGGAGTGGTTGTCCGATAAGAGTCGGTTTGCGTATGACGGATTGAAACGCCAGCGTCTGATAACTCCGATGGTGAAGAACCCAGATGGGAAGCTGGAGGGAGTCGGCTGGGAAGAGGCGTTCTTCCGGATCATAGGAAAGGTTAGGAAATGACCTGTTTTTGGATTGGACACGATTTATAGGCTAGGATAGGATAAGATGGAATTGGATAGGAGGGGACAGGATGGCATGGGAGGGGATGGTATAAGATGGGATGGGATAAGATAGGTTGGCATGGGATAGGATATGATAGGATGGGAGGGGATAGGATGAGATAGGATAAGATAGGAAAAGATGGAATAGGATAGGAGAAGATGGAATGAAATATTATGACATAAGATGGGATAGGATATGATAGGATGGGATAGAATATGATAGTATAAGATAGGAAAAGATGGAATAGGATAGGAGAAGATGGGATAGGATAGGAAAAGATATATTAGGATAGAATATAATAGTTTAGGGCAGGGTAGGAAGAAATTAATGAATTGCCTGTTCATGTCATCTGAGTATTTGCGGTGTACTTGGTTGTATTAACTTGTGCTTGAAAAATCTCTTTATATAACAATACTTATAATGATTATTATTGGAGATAGCAATAGATGAAATATGGATCATAGGATGTTCCAATGTATTGATTTTGCTTCTGTGCAGTTGACGCATGTCAAGGGCGACCAGATTGCAGCTGTCGTGGGAGGCCAGGTGGATGCAGAGGCCCTCATCTCTCTCAAGGACTTCCTCAATCGCCTCGGCAGCGAGGCACTGTGCACAGAGGAGATCTTTCCCATGGACGCAGCCGGGTAAGCAAGAATCAAACCTAATCTAACAATTGCTATAGGCAAGGGCGTTACTTGGCCCCACAAATCTTAACAACAACAGCAAGATGGATGGCATCACCAAGTTATGCAACACACATGGGCGTATTTATGGGGTGGTTTTACGGGTTCAAACCCCCCCACCCACCCCCCAAATAAGTTTCAGAAAAATGTTTAATATGCTTTTACATGCAAAATACAAAAAAAACTGGACTTTTGTGACGATTTTCAATAGAAAACCCCCCGAAATCTTAAAACCCCCTCCAAAAATTGTTTCTGGCTACTCCCGTGGCAACACAAAACAATAAGTAAGCAAGCTAATGTGAAGGCATCTATTAGCCTTGCGATAGTTAAGACTAGGAATACACCACTGTTGATTGTCACTGCTTGGACTTACGTCAAGCGAAACTACTGCCATTGTGTCGTCAAGAATATTTCAGTGAGAGGCTAAAAAGTGACTGATATTATATTACATGTATTGGTAATGGTTGATGTTTGCTTTTTGATGTCTTGCTTTCTGCATAACTTAAATTAACTAATTAATTAATCAAATTAACTTAAATTGTGTGAGTGGAAGTATTTTTGCTTTTGTTATGATTCTGACTGTTTGTTTGTTTTTCCAGCACGGATCTTCGTTCCAATTATCTTCTAAATTCTACGATCGCTGGTGTCGAGGAGGCGGATCTAATCGTTCTGATCGGAACGAATCCTCGCTATGAGGCTCCGCTGTTCAACGCAAGGATCAGAAAGAGGTAACGTTTGTAAGAGTTTGCTGAAAGCATGGACCCCTTAAATTACCAGGACTAGGCACTCAGCCTCTGGACTTGGGTTCATGTCGATTTACTCTTTTTATCAAAAAATGAACAAAAGTCCAATTTGCTTGAACTCTTTTGTTCTATTTGTCTCGATGAGAAAAATATAGACACTAAATTCAGGGTCATTCGATGTCATTTCAAGGTCATAAAATATGAAAATTAGCAAGAATCAGAAAATGGCCAGATCGCGGCCAATAATTGTTGAAACCGGCTAATTCTTTCTGGTGTTTCTCGTCTTGATAAGGGCTACCTGTGGTAAGAAACAAGGCTACTAAAAATAAGACAATCTAAGGTTATTTTATGGTCAAAAAGGTTAAGTTCAGAGCAAAATTAGGGAAAATTGCCATAGCTCAGCCAAATATTGTTTTATTTTTTATTATTTTACCTTATTAATAGTGTGTAAAGAGAGCTCTAACCAATCAGCTACCATGTTACCTGTTACCTTTTCTTACATTTGCCTGTAGCCCTGATTTCACTGTGATGTCTTTTGTGAACATAGCTTCCTGCACAATGATCTGAAGGTGGCTGTGGTCGGACCGAAGCTGGATCTAAGCTACGATTACGAGGTACAGGAAAATTTACTTTTTATTAATTTTATTTATTTTATTAATATATTTATTTAATTTATTTATTAGTATAATTTTATTTATTTTATTTATTTATTAATATAATTTTATTTATTTTATTTATATATTAATATAATTTTATTAATATATTTATTTGATTTATTTCAAGTTCAGCAAGTACATTTTAATTTGCGAAAGTTGTTCTTTTTGAAGGGGTATTGACTGAGTTACAAAGAAAGTGAAGGAATGATAATTTCTAGGTTATCATTTATTCGTAACCATCGCCGCCAAATGGCTGGCATCAGGAACTGATGATGATGATGATGATAGTTTCTTTGTGTTTCAGCATCTCGGTGACTCGGCAAAAACGCTTGATGAAATTGCATCGGGAAAACATGCATTCTCAAAGGTAAACAGAAAGTATTATTATTATATGTAACGTCGGCCGAGAGAAGGGACCACTTGTTGGGAATGGACTCAATACCAGTTTCCATAAGCTTATACCATCAGAAAATCAGGGTATAAATTTCAGAATGTTTGGCCCAAAATTTATGAACTTCTGAGAGAAGATATAAAATATCATTTGGCGGGAAATCACCTGTAAATATTAAATTGTCTCTACCAGATGCGTTACTACTAGATTTCTGGCCTTGTACGTCATGTGGAGTAATATCGGTCGCTATACAGCGATTATTAGCTTCAGGTGCAGTAACTAGACACAAAAATTAATAATCACGACTTTACGAAAAACACATTTTCCCGGCTGATCTAGAACCCGACAAGTGGTCCCTTCTCTCGGCAGACGTCACATATTTTTTATTATTACTAAGTACTTTTGACGTTTTAAAGAACTATCATAGTGGGGCGTGGTGGTGTTGGGGTATGTTCGGTGCCTTGCAGCCGGAGGGTTGCTGGTTCGAATCCACCTCAAGCCGCCACATAGGGACCCTGGGCAAGTCCTTCACTCGCAATTGCTCATGCGCTTCGGCGTGAAACTCTGATTCAGTATCCACGCTGTAGTTGGGAGCGCCTCTGAGTAGAAATCTTGAAGGGGCGCTATAACAAGTGCTCATACATACATACATACATACATAGTTATTATTGTAATTCTGAAATCTGATAATATACGACTTTTAAGCCCCTGTCGATTTCTCGGTTTCCTGTAGGTAATCGGTGCTGCGAAAAGGCCGATGATCGTGGTTGGCAGTTCAGTCCTCCAGAGGCCAGATGGCGCTGCTCTTCATTCGGCTGTGGCTACGATCGCTCAGAGCGCTCGCGTCAAGAGTGGGTCCGGAGACGATTGGAGGATCCTTAACGTCCTACATCGCGTAAGTTCCATCTACGTCTAGGCAAGTTTAGACATTCGAGTCTGAAATTGCCAAAGTCTTGTCAACATTCTACTCGGGCATTGCCAAAGTCTTGTCAACATTCTACTCTGGCATTGCCAAAGTCTTGTCAACATTCTACTCTCGCATTGCCAAAGGCTTGTCAACAATCTACTCTGGCATTGCCAAAGTCTTGTCAACATTGTACTCTCGCATTGCCAAAGTCCAAGGCAACTTCCAAGGCAAGTTTGAAATTAGAGCCCTACTCTGCAGGGCGTCTGATCGACACCCAGACCTAGTCTGAAATTTTTGTCCTGTGTTTCAGAGGTCAGGGGGTCGTAGCCCAGTTGCAAAATTTTAATTTTACTGTGCTAATATTCTGATCTACATCAGAGAATTTTTCAAAAGTTTCAGTCCTGCATTGCATCAGCATTGGTTATGGTAATGATAATTGGTAATTTATATAGCACCACATAGACACTCCCGACCTAACACAGTGACATCACGGTAAAACAAAATGGTCTTCAAGCGTTTGTGGAAAAGAGTAACTGAACAAATAAAAATTTTATACATTTATAAAAAAATTAAAAATTATACAAAAAATAATTTAAAAAAATAAAATAACTGAATAAAGTAACAATAGATAATAATAACAAATGCATAATTATCATCTAGCAAGATATCTGATAAACTTTGTTGGTTGAATTTGTTTAGGTTGCCAGCCAGGTGGCAGCCCTCGACCTCGGCTACAAGACCGGTGTCAAGTACATCCGCGACCACGGCCCAAAGATCTTATTCTTGCTTGGAGCCGACGAACAGGCAATCACAAAACAGGATCTGCCAAAGGACTGCTTCATTATTTATCAAGGTGAGTGCTTCACAGCAAAGCAGGAGCAGAAGAAGAGATGCGTTTCTTAAGACATAAACCTCTTAAACGCTTTGCCTTAACTATGTGTGTGTGATGTAATGTAATGACATTACAATAATACAATACAATGTAATGACAAATTTATATAGAGCCTCTGCAAGAGAGACTCAGCGTAACGATAGAAACCAGGATCAAACAAAATGGTTTTCAAGCGATTACAGAATAGAAGCAAAGTAAAACTAAGGGACTTGGCTCATGTCGTGAGATGCTAGGCGACGTATTTCAGAAAGTTGGACCAACCACAGGAAAAAGATAGTAATTATAATTATAATGATAATAATCTTAATTATAGCTATGATGATAGTAATAGTAATTCATTTATTGGAATAATTATAATCATAATGATGATGATTGTAATCATAATAATAATTGAAATGATAATAATAGTAATCTTGTTATTGCCATTATGTCTCCTGATTGTTCCATTCCGAGGTGCCTAAAACAGATAGGAGCGGGTGGCTGCTCTACTGAAATCTTACCTCGTAGTTCTTGGACAAACTCCAGTAATGATAATCATAATAGTAATAATATTAATAATTAATAATAAATAAGTAGAAATATAGAATTGTCTGTGTGCTCTTAGGATCGCACGGTGACTTTGGAGCGGGTATCGCCGATGTCGTCTTGCCTGGCGCCGCCTACACAGAGAAGACGGCCACCTACGTCAACACAGAGGGAAGAGCCCAGCAGACGCGTACGGCGGTCTCTCCACCCGGACTGGCACGAGACGACTGGAAAATCATCCGAGCCCTCTCAGAGGTCAGCGGTGTTCATTATATGTCTGTACACCAAATGTAATGTAGTGTAATGTGAGCATTTATATAGCACTCGTTGAAGATATCTAAAAGTTGATGTGCTCGAAATTATTGCACCAAAGTGCAGTTCGCAATTGGTTGATAAAGAATATATACTTAGTTGGCTGCTTGCTTGCTTACATAGCTGCCTGTGAGGTTGTCTGGAATTGGCAAATGTGATGTGGTGGGTAATTGGTTGGAGTTCTTGTCTTGTGAAGTGTATGAGTTCAAGCCTGTTTCTTGGTGAACAAGCATTTTGGGTTGCTGGACCTAGATTGTGTACCCTCGCTCTCCCTGTATCTGTCCATTCTGCTTAATATCTCTCTCCCTGTATCTGTCTGTTCTGCTTAATATCTCTCTCCCTGTATCTGTCTGTTCTGCTTAATATCTCTCTCCGTATATCTGTCTGTTCTGCTTAATATCTCTCCCTGTATCTGTGCGTTCTGTTTAATATCTCTCTCCCTGTATCTGTCTGTTCTGTTTAATACCTCTCTCCCTATATCTGTCTGTTCTGTTTAATATCTCTCTCCCTGTATCTGTCTGTTCTGCTTAATATCTCTCTCCCTGTATCTGTCTGTTCTGTTTAATACCTCTCTCCCTATATCTGTCTGTTCTGTTTAATATCTCTCTCCCTGTATCTGTCTGTTCTGTTTAATACCTCTCTCCCTGTATCTGTCTGTTCTGCTTAATATCTCTTTCCCTGTATCTGTCTGTTCTGTTTAATACCTCTCTCCCTGTATCTGTCTGTTCTGTTTAATATCTCTCTCCCTGTATCTGTCTGTTCTGTTTAATATCTCTCTCCCTGTATCTGTCTGTTCTGTTTAATACCTCTTTCCCTGTATCTGTCTGTTCTGTTTAATACCTCTCTCCCTGTATCTGTCTGTTCTGTTTAATATCTCTCTCCCTGTATCTGTCTGTTCTGCTTAATATCTCTCTCCCTATATCTGTCCGTTCTGCTAAATATCTCTCTCCCTGTATCTGTCCGTTCTGCTTAATACCTCTTTCCCTGTATCTGTCTGTTCTGTTTAATATCTCTTTCCCTGTATCTGTCTGTTCTGTTTAATACCTCTTTCCCTGTATCTGTCTGTTCTGTTTAATATCTCTTTCCCTGTATCTGTCTGTTCTGCTTAATATCTCTCTCCGTATATCTGTCTGTCTGTTCTGCTTAATATCTCTCCCTGTATCTGTGCGTTCTGTTTAATATCTCTCTCCCTGTATCTGTCTGTTCTGTTTAATACCTCTCTCCCTATATCTGTCTGTTCTGTTTAATATCTCTCTCCCTGTATCTGTCTGTTCTGTTTAATACCTCTCTCCCTATATCTGTCTGTTCTGTTTAATATCTCTCTCCCTGTATCTGTCTGTTCTGTTTAATATCTCTCTCCCTGTATCTGTCTGTTCTGTTTAATACCTCTTTCCCTGTATCTGTCTGTTCTGTTTAATACCTCTCTCCCTGTATCTGTCTGTTCTGTTTAATATCTCTCTCCCTGTATCTGTCTGTTCTGCTTAATATCTCTCTCCCTATATCTGTCCGTTCTGCTAAATATCTCTCTCCCTGTATCTGTCCGTTCTGCTTAATACCTCTTTCCCTGTATCTGTCTGTTCTGTTTAATATCTCTTTCCCTGTATCTGTCTGTTCTGTTTAATACCTCTTTCCCTGTATCTGTCTGTTCTGTTTAATATCTCTCTCCCTGTATCTGTCTGTTCTGTTTAATACCTCTTTCCCTGTATCTGTCTGTTCTGTTTAATATCTCTCTCCCTGTATCTGTCTGTTCTGTTTAATACCTCTTTCCCTGTATCTGTCTGTTCTGCTTAATATCTCTTTCCCTGTATCTGTCTGTTCTGTTTAATACCTCTCTCCCTGTATCTGTTCGTTCTGCTTAATATCTCTCTCCCTGTATCTGTCCGTTCTGCTCAATATATCTCCCTGTATCTGTCCATTCTGCTTAATACCTCTTTCCCTATATCTGTCTGTTCTGTTTAATACCTCTCTCCCTGTATCTGTTCGTTCTGCTTAATATCTCTCTCCCTGTATCTGTCCATTCTGCTCAATATCTCTCTCCCTGTATCTGTCCATTCTGCTCGATATCTCCTTCACTGTATCTGTTCGTTCTGCTTAATATCTCTCCCTGTATCTGTGCGTTCTGTTTAATATCTCTTTCCCTGTATCTGTCTGTTCTGTTTAATACCTCTTTCCCTGTATCTGTCTGTTCTGTTTAATACCTCTCTCCCTGTATCTGTCCATTCTGCTTAATATCTCTCTCCCTGTATCTGTCCGTTCTGTTCAGTCGCTTATGTCATTTCGTTCTCAACTTTAATAAGACTTAAACCTTTACCAAATTGCATATCCACCAAAGACTGCCTCTCTGGTCTTATGGACTGATCTAATGTAGGGACCCTGGGCAAGTCCTTCACTCGCAATTGCTCATGCGCTTCGGCGTGAAACTCCGATTCAGCGTCCGCGCAGTAGTCGGGAGCGCCTCTGAATAGGAATCTGGAAGGGGCGCTATAACAAGTGTTCAAATACAATACAATACAATGCAATAATTAAGGAGTGGTTTTGTGCGCCATAGGTTGATGCATTAGACACCGGCACCGTAGAAGTTGCTAATTGGTAATTAATTAATAATGATGTGTTGCTGTGGCTTAGGTGGCTGGGTGTCCTCTGCCGTATGACACTCTGAACGATGTTCGCAAGAGACTGGAAGAAGTTTCGCCAAACCTCACGCGATATGGAGACGTCGAGGAAGCCAACTACTTCAAACAGGCATCGGAATTGGCCACGGTCTGCTCCCTCTTATTATTATTACTATTTTTACATTATTATTTATTATGATTATGTATTGTTGTCATTGTTTTATTAATATTTATTTACTATTATGTATTGTTATTGGTATTATTACCAGGGATGGGCAAATTACTCTAAATAATGTAATTAAATTACAAATTACTTTGGGACTTGAAATGTAATTTCAAATTACAAAATACATGGGAAATGTAATTGAATTACAAATTAACAAATTACAAATTGCTCAATTTCAAGTAATTTTAATTACGTAATTTCAATTACTGCCCATCCCTGATTATTACCATTGTTTTATTAATATTTATTTATTATTATATATTATTATAAGCAAAATCTGATTACAAGAGCATAAACAGTATGGCAAATTCTATAGTTCAACAAATCTTTTTAGAAAAACAAAGGCTTGTCCAGTGTATAATATTTGAGAGTGAAATGTGTTTTGCAGAGCGTGAAGCAGACGTTGTCCAACTCTCCGCTGTCGCCTCCCCAGCTGTCGCTAAAGGACTTCTACATGACGGACGCGATCAGCAGGTCTTCGCAGACGATGGCCAAGTGCGTCCGCGCTGTGATAGAAGCGCACAAGCCAAAGTAGACAGTGGTCAATTGTCCATCCGTGGTCAGCCAGATGACCAGTGCTAATGGTTAGCTGGACTGCTCCCACAGTCACAGCATGCTTAACATAACGAACTGAGGCAAACAATAATTTTTGGTCTTTCCTCTCTGTGTGATCGGTCGGTTGATAGGTCGGACGAAATGAACGAAAGGATTTTTAGCAAAAGTAGTTAAATAGCGGGTGTCGATTATTGAATAAATCAGAAAACATCTTTAGGACAAAACAATAGTTGTGTTGATTTTCTATAACAATAGACCACCTAGGTGGTAATTGTAATGTAGCCTAACCCCAACTAATGACGGGCAGGACCGAAAATAGTGTGTTTTCTTACATAAATGTGCTCCTGACTTGCCTGGAGTGTGTAGCATAGGCGTAGCTACATTGAGGCACGAGGAGGCAGTTGCCTCGTCTTGCTTTTTTATCCATCTACTTTAACTTGCGGGAATCTTGCTTGCTTGCTTGCTTGCTTGCTTGCTTGCTTGCTTGATTGAGCCACAGGCTAAAAAGTCAAATCTTGCGACGACTAGTTCGATCACTTACAATCATTCAATCGTCGTGAAACTTGGCATATAGACTCGCCCTCGCACACACTTCATTCTATCAAAATTTCAGCTCCCCAAAAAGGCTAGCTTATAGAATCGGGGACTAAACTTTTCGAATCGGGGAATCCCCTTTTCCATACGCAGCGTTGTGATTGGCCAGCGTTGTGATTGGCCGCAGTCGTAAAATGAACGCGGACTATATATTTGTAGAGGTAACTGCTTCATAAGACGCATTATAGGATAGTAGATGGATATAGTAAAAAACTTTGTTTTTACGGGCTGTATTTTTATCCATCTAGTTTAACTTGCGGGAATCTTGCTTGCTTGATTGAGCCACAGGCTAAAAAGTCAAATCTTGCGACGACTAGTTCGATCACTTACAATCATTCAATCGTCGTGAAACTTGGCATATAGACTCGCCCTCGCACACACTTCATTCTATCAAAATTTCAGCTCCCCAAAAAAGGCTAGCTTATAGAATCGGGGACTAAACTTTTCGAATCGGGGAATCCCTTTTCCGATACGGAGCGTTGTGATTGGCCAGCGTTGTGATTGGCCGCAGTCGTAAAATGAACGCGGACTATATATTTGTAGAGGTAACTGCTTCATAAGACGCATTATAGGATACTAGATGGATATAGTAAAAAACTTTGTTTTTACGGGCTGTATTTTATTATATACTGGAGCTTCCATTGACTAATGACCCCAATGACCAGGATTTTGTCAATTTTCTGTGAAGTTGCCTCCTCTTGAATTTAAGTCACGCTACGTGCCTGGTGTGTAGTATGAATTTTTGAGAGATTAGCTCAACTCAGCTAGACATGATTTCATTCTTATACCTGAAATTTTACTTATCAGTTCAAGTAGAGTTTGGTTAACATTTCTCAGCAGTTTAGGCACTGGTAATGGGTCATCAATAAATGACGCCGTTGACACGTGAAAAAATATGATAAAATAAGAAAAAGCAATCCCTTGAGCTTGCATGAGAGGCAGCCATGGGTATCAAGATCTAGCGACTTTATTTTCTTAGCCTCGGCAGATGAGGGCGTGTGGTCAGCCCAGCGTAGGGACCCTGTGCAAGTCCTTAACTCGCAATTGCTCATGCGCTTTGGCGTGAAACTCCAATTCAGTGTCCGCGCTGTAGTCGGGAGCGCCTCGGAGTAGAAATCTTGAAGGGGCGCTATAACAAGTGCTCATACATACATACATACATCTCATCTTCCCACCGTCAGTGTGCTCATTGCTGAGTAAATAAAAATATGAAATAATAAAAATTTCCTACAGTGGACCCGCCCTCATCCTTTGTCCACGTTTCGCATCACTGTTCCTCACCGTTGCGGGCATCCACAGTACTCGTGAGGAAACCGCCTTGGACTGCTATATTGCCGTGTAGGTTACAGGGCCTCGTGTATTATTAACGAGTGGCTCCCTCTGGCGTGTGAACTCTGGTCAGCCGCAGCTCGTGTATCTGTTTAGCCGTGGCTGGGCTGGGAACGCCTCTGAGTATAGGCTCCTTGAAAGGGCGCTATATAAATGCTCGGAATAAATGAATGACTGGAAACGTACGATATTTTATTTATTTGCAGAACTGCACATCGAGAATCTAGATCCACTTGAGTTAAACGAAAAACGACCACTAAAATATGGTCCATGCTGTTTAGATGGATGGATCCACAGTTTAACGACAGCTTATGACAACTATAGGCCGTTGCAGTCGAAAAAAATTATTTTGGCATTTAGCATCTGTGCCCGTGTGGGGCCGTCCATAAAGTACGTCACGCTATTTTTGACCATTTTTACCCCCCCCTCCCCTGTCACAAACTGTCACAAAACTCGGACCTCCCCTAAAGTACGTCACACTTTCAACATAGAAATAATAATACTTCCGAAAGCAAGGCTAATACATAAACAAGGCTTCGCAACAGCATCATTACTAGCGCTCCTAGCGAGAGGAATCGTGAAAAACAAATTCAGGAGATATGCATTTCATGCTATTTTTACATAAAACTAATTAAAATGTTTCAGAAAATTTTTGAAAATTATTTTTAAATCTATAAAATTCTACTAAAAAATAAAAATAAATTATAAATAAAATATATAAAAATAAATGTGTGACGTCACACATGGCCTGACCCTCCCCCCTGTCACAAACTGTCACACTTTCGTAAACCCCCCCTCCCCTGGAGCGTGACGTACTTTATGGACGGCCCCTGTATTCAAAATTAGTCTGCGATAATTTAATTAAAATGATAATCGTAAACTCCTAATTTCTAAAGCGCTACTCTAAGGCAAAGCAGCGAATATTTATTACAGCTTGTCATTATTACATTATTATGCGTTGTATAGTCACTTTAGACACCCTTAAATATATTTCAACTGATACTATAAATACTACTTGCGTATCGTACACTTAGAGCTGTAATAATTATGCCAAAAATAATCTTTGTCGGCGGCAACGGCCTATGTTGTCATAAGCTGCCGTTAAACTGTGGATCCATCACCTTGTCTCTTTGTCGGCGGCAACGGCCTATGTTGTCATAAGCTGCCGTTAAACTGTGGATCCAATCCACCTTGTCTCACCCCCTCGGAGCGCCGTTCGAGCAACTCCCTCAGAAGTTCACTCGACGGCGTGGATGTCCTGTGAACACGTCGGGACGTTGGGGTTCTTCTTCTTCACTGGCTTCCACGTGGAGTGGGCTTCCACGCGTCGCCATAGCCCCATACGTCCCTTGCCGCCTGGACAAACTAGAGGTTGGGCCGGTCGCTATGCCTATGGGGTTGCTAGGCCCACCCCTGGGGTCGTAATGCCCTAGGGAGCCCTCCCTTTCGCCGTCCAGGTATTCCTCGCCGCCAGCCGCGTGGAATTGGCTTCCACGCGGCAATACATACTCACTTCTTCCTTCTACAGGCCGGGGCGCTAAACCCGGGGACCCTGGGAGTTCAAGCCAGGATTGTCCTCTGTGACCGCGGGAGGTCCCTGGATAGAAATAGGTGGGGTCTGCATCATCTAAATCACTCACAGTTTCGTCGTGACCTCCATTACCAGGCTGACTCATATTCCTCTCCTGCAGGCGTCTAAGCCTCTCGCTTCTCCTCAGAATAGGAGGGTAAGTGGGGGGTCTAAAGTCATCTTGGGGTTTTGACGAAGGTGGGGGGTAATCGAGTGGAAAGCCGGATCCCTGTCTGGGACCAACCGGTCGGTCTGAATTATCAGATTGTCCGACGCGATCTGGGTATTCGAACGCGGTCTCCTCATCATCAACAGAATACATTTCAGCCTCTAAGTCACTCTGTCGGTCTAAGACAGTCCGTAAAGCATTCATCGTTCTCAATTCACTCTCTCTGACAGATCGTTCACTCTCTCTAGATACAGCAATCACTTCGGCTATCATCCTCTCTGTCTTCTCTTGTCTTTGTCTGTCTTTCTGGGCCTGGTTGGCTACGGTCGTAGCTAGGGTCTCAATCGTTCCCAAGATTCTATCTAGGGTAAGCGTGTTCAAATCGGATCTTACTTCCTTACTCGTGGAAGCTATCAATTCATCCTCCTTCTCGGTCGGGTTTTGGCTAGCTAACATTTCACAAGACCTGGAAGCCATTTCAAGATTATTATTTCTAACAAAGCCTCTGAACAGTTCATACAATCCTACACGGTAAAGTAACAATTAATAGCAGTCATTCACACATTCATTTCATCTCAATTACACAATCAAGGTCGGTAACAGTAAGGACACTCCAGGGCTTATCTACTGTTCCCTACTTACGGAGTCCTAATTACACCTATCTAGCGTTGGCCTAACGTCGCTACGTTATAATTACCCTTTACAGTTACGCAGTCTTAATTTACCTCGTAATTGACAGTCGGTCACTGTCTGTCGTCAAGTGGAAGCCAGCGGTCGCCTCCTCGTTCCTCGTGACATCAAAGTTCATCAGCGGACATGCGTCTGTCCGTCCTCCGTCTCCTCTTGACTCGTCTTTAGCAAGGAGATGACTACTCTCAATGAGGCGTCCGAGTTTCTAGTTATAAATTCGTGTTGCGCCTAGCACTTAATCTGAGAGATTGCCGTCTTTGTCTGTAGGCTGCTTTAACGAGGAAAGTTCGTTCTTCCCCGGTCTCTCTCGGCTTCTATCGTCTTCGTTACCCTGCGGTCCCTCTACATCATCTGCATCTTTGCAGGCGGCGTCCGTCGTCTTCAAGCTTCGTCAGTTGAAGCGTTTCTCATCTCATCAGGAGGACCCAAAACACCACGTCAGTTGGCAGCCGAGAGAACAAGGTTTTCTCTCGAACATTCCGTATTATAGTCACTTCTTCGTCACTTCCGAGTTGTAGGCGGCGTGAGCCTGTTTCCTCGCTTGGCCATTGGTGGACGGCCCAAGTCGTCACTTCGTCAGTTGCCTGTAGAACTTTTAGATGGACGGGTCCACTTCATAGAGAGGCGGCGCCGGTCTCGCTCAGGCGGGCGCGTCAACGTTCCACCATCCCAAGTAGGGATGGAGGCTATAGCAGTCTGCCTGTCTCTGCATACGTCTGTGTCCGTCTGTCTGTCCGTCTAAATACTTCTCTAGTCTTTATTGAAATGATTACTTTACAATTACGATTATAGTAACTTCCCAATTTCCTTACATCCCGATGCGTGCGCCTTGACGTGGCGAGGGGCTTCAACCGATCCTGACATCTGGCCAGCCAGGGAAGATGAGCTTCAGCCCGGTCTGACTCCTGGCCAAGCGGAGACGAGGATCGGTGACCAAGTACGCAAGGGCAAAATTGCAAATTAAGTTACCTCCGCCACTGAACGTTCGTGCATTGCACCTCCGTGCTTTGTGCCAGTCTCAGTGCTAGTCCCAAGCCTGGAAGAAGGAGGAGGGCGACGCTAAGGGTCTTTGTTACCATACAGCTAGTCGTTAAAAAGTCCATACCTACCTACCTTGTCTCAGATATTCTCATGTAGGCTACATCAGCTGTGAAAAGACATGAACGAATTCATACAGGAGAGAAAACATTTGCGTGCAACGTTTGTTACAGCACATTTTCCAATGTTCAATATTTTTACAAGCCGTCATGAGAAAACCCATTCTGTGGAGAAAGCATTTAGTAATTTAAAAACTGACTCAAGTTGCCAAACTTCTATAGGCTATGCCTCCCCATCCTGGTGGGGTCTCACGCTGGCTTCCGATAGGCCTAAAGAACGTCTGGAAAAACTCCTAAAAATTAGAGCCAAACGCCTAGGTTAGGCTACCTTGAGCAATCCTTTCCAACAGTCTCTGAACTTGCCAATATAGCTGATGCGAAACTCCTTTCCTCCATATCATCATCATCATCATCATCATCATCATCATCATCATCATCATCATCATCATCATCATCATCATCATCATCATCATCATCATCATCATCATCATCAGGGACTTACGTGCTTCTTTGGGGGCTTAAGTGTCGCCAAGCCAAGCCCCTAAATGAATCAAGTCCCTGTTATCCACTGGGTTTGCTAACGTACTTGCCATGTTCAAGGCTTAATGCCCCGAAAGCAGACTCTAACTTCTTTTCTACCATCATCAGCAACCCTGCACATGTATTACATCAACTACTGCCTCCCGTGAAAACTGTTTCATACTCGCTACGCCCCAGAACCCACAATAGAACAATACCTAAGGCAAACTCTCTAGAGATCTCGTAAAACATTTGTCACACGGATGCTTTATACATAAGTTAATTTTTTTTTATATTTGATGATCTTTGTACACCAAAATGCGGTTAGCAGTTGGTTTTTCAATAAAGGATATACTTACTTACAAACGAACAGTCCTAGTTACGCCACTGATCATCATCCTCATAGGCTAATAATGACGGAACTGCAAAAACTCTGATCCTCGGGTCTCAGAACTCTCCCTGCTGCAACCACTGAGTACATACTCTAAGCTCATACATATTATATCAGAACTGATATAGTATTATTGGCTCATGTCTGCACCCAATGCCTGCAACAAGGTCTCCTGAAGACCCTTAGCTCACAGCCGATAGGTATACATGTCGACCTCCTTATATAGTGTACCAATCGCGTTCACATAAAAAAAGGTGTCTATGTGATTGTTACTTTTCCTGTGATAATATTTATAATTAGCTTAAAGTTGTCAATTTACAGTTAATTCTGCACAGTATTGCTTTTCACAGCTATGTGATATTATTTTACATCTCGTAATAATGTGATTGTCATGCAATTAATATTTCTTTCTTAAGACGAGTCATTCGCATAATTATTGGCCCATGTAATTATTATCAACTGCAATTATCATTGCCAAAATGTCAAACTATTACTTGATCAAAGTCGCTTAATGGAGGCCGCAAACCATGAACAATTGAGGCGATAGGCCTATAGGCTCACCGACTAATTTTTTGCTAACCTGATCGAGGCCTAGGCTAGTTCATATTCGGGTATTATTTTAAATAGGCTAAATGACCAAATAATGCCTAAAATATGAAACGAAAAGAGCAGCACAATTTATTATAGGCTAGCCTAACTTTGGCGTTAGTATTATTATTATTATTATTATTATTATTATTATTATTATTATCATCATCATCATCATCATCATCATCATCATCATCATCATCATCATCATCATCATCATCATCATCATCATCATCATCATCATCATCATCATCATCATCATCATTATTATTATTATTATTGATTTTTCTGTTACGCGCCTTTGTGCAAGATTCCAATTTTGTTTAGGCGCGCTATAAATAACAGTCTAATAATAATAATAATAATAATAATAATATTGGTAGTAGTCTAGTAGTAGTAGTAGTAGTAGTAGTAGTAGTAGTAGTAGTAGTAGTAGTAGTAGTAGTAGTAGTAGTAGTAGTAGTAGTAGTAGTAGTAGTAGCAGTATTACTATTATTGTTATAATTATTATTATTATTATTTTTTTATTTTTTTTTTTATTATAGAAGCAAATTTATTTCTTCATAAAGCCAACAAACTTATTTACAGACTGATTAAAAGTAACTGTTTTCAATATTTAGAAGCCTTCGATCAGTCCTGGGCTACTGTTGTTGCATTATTATTATTATTATTATTATTATTATTATTATTATTATTATTATTATTATTATTATTATTATCATCATCATCATCATCATCATCATCATCATCATCATCATCATCATCATCATCATCATCATCATCATCATCATCATAATCATCATCATCATCATCATCAACAACATCATCATCACTAACATCATCGTCATCATTGTCATGATCGTCCGAAGAATAATAATAGATAATTTTATCTTGTCAGTTGTGGTGTCACTTTCTGTGTCTAAAACTCTAAACGTATAAATTGTTCCATAATTTCAGACAGTTAGGCAAACTATATATTTGACTTTGATATGGAATAGGCTATGGTGATGATGATGATGATGAACAGAGGCCCGGGAAGTGTTTAAAAGTTGTGTGAGCCAACCTCAGCCGTGTAGGCCACAGACCTAAGGTGGATAAAATTATTCATTATGCCTGATATTATCTACAACAATATTTTGTCATTTTTGCAACCACTGGTGGTTTATTACGCTCAATATTGATGACATAAAAGGCGACAATAGCACAATAAGTCAATAACTGCTTTAGCAATCAAAAATACAAAGTGCCAGCCAGTGTTTATGGAGCGTCTGTAGGCCTAGGCCTACTTATAATACGATAGAGAAAAATTAAACCGCACAGTATACGCCCTATGCAACGATATCATCAGCATCGTTAATGTCCTATAGGTTGCGGTGTGTGTGCCAACTTGTTCTGCATAAGAAACGAATATACATATCAACTAAAACCCAAATGTGGACCGTCTTTCGCTTGTCTTGCAGGCAAATTCTCTTATAAGAGCCTGAATATCACAACTCTCCACGCGCTATCCTGATTCCTCGTCATCCACTTGCCTCCCTCGCACTTCAATTCTAAACACCATCCACTAAACACTATAGATGCCTGACTGTCTGCCTGCCTGACCCTTTGTATCCTAACACTCTGGCTATCGATTTTATTTCCAATTATTATAATTGTATATTTTATTTTGACTGAGTGCCTGCGACTTAGCTTTTGTGGGCGCTGAAGAAATCTCGAGATTACCATTACTATTACTATTACGATTATGATTGCAATTACAAGTAAGACATGCGATGAAGATGGATTTCTTGCATGGAAGAAAATAAAATTTATTTACAGGAATTTGTCAGGTATAATGCCGTTTGTCAAATTTTTCTTATGCTCATATTTGTGCTGTGGCGAATTGCTTATAAATGTGAAATGCAGTTTATTTAGTTGTAGCCTACTTACCATCAGACCTCCCAGCTGCAGGTGACTTGCAAAACGACAGAAACGTCTGTTTAAATGCCTTCAAAGGCGGTCCGCTAGACATGGCTGCACTTTCTTTATTTACCAATTTTATTTATTCAAAATTATTTATTATCCTCTGTATACACTCGAATGGAGTCTCGAGAAGAACTGATCTAGTCTCTATTTCTCCAGGCACTCTGAATATTGTGCCTATGTTTATTTATATATATATATATATATATAGGTATGTGTATATCTAAACATGTATATATATATATTAATATATATCACTGCTGTCTTAATAATTATAGCTGTCCTGTCTGTAACCATAGCCCGCCCATTGGCGCCCAGTCTTGTAGAATGATATATTGCCCGTCAGCCCGTGTCACTTCAGTACCTCCGACTTCCGACAAACACATTTACACATGTGGTACCGTTCAGGCTCAAAGAGTAGCCAAGTATCAAGTATCCATAATTCGCACAATTTGTCATCCTACCAGACTTGGCAGTCGTCTGCTGCCCTTTGCTCAATGCCAGGGCCAGCTTTGGCCGGCTTTGGTTAGGTTCCATTACTTTGTTATTTTCATAGTATTACTTTTTCCAAAAAGTTGTGTGAGCATGACCCTGCCTTGGCGCCACAGGGTCAATATTTGGGTGAGCATCGGCGTATGCGGCGCCATAGGTTCCCGGGTCCCTGATGATGAATGATGATGATGATGATGATGATGATGATGATGATGATGATGATGATGATGATGATGATGAATGATGATGATGATGATGATGATGATGATGATGATGATGATGATGATGATGATGATGATGATGATGATGATGATGACGATGACGATGGCGATGGCGATGACGATGACGATCGATGTCGATGACGATGACGATGATGATGAAAAGTCAAACGGCAACTGTTCAGACAGCGTAGAAAAACCACAGAAGTGAATTTCTCCTTGGACACCTTAAAAACACACTCAACCACGGATATAAATTTAGACCGTCTCGAATTTCAAAACAGTAAAATTAGCAGACTGTCATTAAACGGTAACTAATCATAGAATTCAATCCTAGAGCTGTATTATTCCAAACGAACGGCTTTTGTTGGCACAAGATGTCGTTAAACTCTCGATCCAACCATCCAAACAATAAAGGTAATTACACACCTCTTTTAATAATCATATTCGCCCTATATAAGTAAAAACAGACGCGCAGTAGACACTTAATTATTGTGACTTACCCCCTTACTGGATCCTCTCAAGCTCATACTAATCTTAGAGGTTAAGCTACTATCGCCACTGCGATAAATCGATTCCTTGACCTTGAAAATATTATATTCGACACTGCAACTGCAATTGTAGCTTACCTCTGACCTGAAATATACTGGTTTCTGTTTTGGCGCCAATATTGGCCGCCATCATGTAATAGATGCACTAGTGCACTATTAAGGCTTAGCAGCAGAGGCGCAACCACGGTCCAGAAGTTGGGGGGACCTACTAGAATGTCTGAGCGGGGAGGGGGAATTGCGAGCGCCGAAGGCAAGAAGCCCCTAACGACTAGGGGGTATGGGGTAGCGTCGTAAGCTCCCCCATCGGGGTCAGAAGCCGACGCAATTTTGAGTATTTGATGTCAAATGGAGTACATTTTGGACTCTAATTTACCTCAAATTTTTCACCGATGATGTCGATATAAAAGTACCTAAACCATCTAAATCTGTTTAAAATATGAGTTTAGTATGTGAATAAACTGAGATTTTAGGTTTTAGAAGAACACCACTAGCAGTCGCATCATTAATAATTGAAATGTCCTCCTAGTCGAATTTTAAAAAGCGAAATTAGTAAAGTTTTAGAGTGAAATTATACCGCAACATTCTGCCCTGAATTCTGATAGACTTGAATTTAGCCTGACCCATTATTTTATCGGCAGCAGGGCCTGCGATTTGTTGTGGGAGGGACCCACTATAGAACGTCCGAGTGGGGGGACTGCGAGTGCGGAAGGCGCACAGCCGCACAGCCACGATTACGGAAGGCAAGATCGATGCACCTATAACGACTAGGGGTATGGGGAGCCCCAGAAGCCGACGCAATTTTGAGCATTTGATACCAAATGGAGTGCATTTTGGGCTCTTGTTTACCTAGAAAATTTCAAAAGTTGGAGGGGACCGTCCCAACCTGTTCGAAAGTTGGGGGGGACGCGTCCCACGGGTCCCATAGGGTGGTTGCGCCTATGCTTAGCACCAGCTTATCACGAGCGCTCCAAAATATTTTGTTATTTAATGCTCTGATTGCTCGGTTGTTATCAAAATCATTCAATGCAAAATTGAATGCAAACCTCTATCTGCTGTCTCTTCCCGCCCTCTCCGGTCTGCGGATCGACTTGATCTCCTAGTTCCCCGGGCATGGACTGCCACGGCCCAGCACCATGCCTTCGCCATCGTGGGGCCTTCTATGTGGAATTATCTCCCACCCTCAATCCGTAGTAATTAGGTTTTAGTCGGGGTCCCACCTCCATCTCTCCGTTGCTTGAAAACTCTCTTATTTCCCCGGGCTGTCACGCTGTGAGCGCCTCTGAATAGCTAGTACTGTAAGAGGCGCTTTACAAATTCACTCATTCATTCATGCAGGGCATATAGCGCCTCTTGAAGAAGCTACTCAGAAGCGCTCCCGGCCCAGCCACGACTAAAGAAATTCTCAGATACGATACGATACGATAAATTACGCGCACGCCAGATGGCTACTTACTTATTAAAACAAATTGGCGAACTCTTTAAATCGATTTACTTACTTACTTCTGTGTATCTAGCGCTTATTATGTCAGTGCTAATGCATTAGAGTCAGAGTCGACCTTGTGGCGGATTCATTGGTGAGAGACAAGATGGCGTTGGAGAGATTGTACAACGCGCTCTTCAAAAGAACGTCTACGTTCGTTCTGACGGTCGTCGGCGGAGTCTTCATTTTCGAAAGGATTTTCGATCAAGGAGGAGATTACATATTTGAATATATTAATAGAGGAGTGAGTAACAGTGAACTAATAATCTAAAATTGCCGAAATTGACCTTCGCTGGTCTCGGGTCGAGTATGTAAGTAAGGGAAGAAATGTCCTTCCACGCGATCCCGTTTGTGCATTAAATGTAGGGAAGAAGCAAGTGTGGTTACTGACCTTCCAGAAGATTTTGTGGGCTGTAAAAATGTAGCTAAACGATAAATTTGGTGGTTTGTATGCGAGGTAAGGTAGTGGCCAACAGACATTCTGCATGTATACCAATAATAATAATGATAATAATAATGTTACAAAGGATATTTATCTTAATCGTGTATTCGTTTATTTGGAATCTTTATGCCAAGTACAGCAAATTGTGAATGGGATGCATTCAACGAGATTACCTAGATATGAATTAATGCACCAGTTGTGCTTAATTCCCACAGCCGCAAACTCCTTGGCAATTGTTATTTGGCTTCTACTTACCACTGCAGCTCTCACTGTAACCATTTTCATAGTGCTATGTTTCTGCTCATCAGATGTGCACTGGGGCGACTTACTTACGAACGAAAGTTTTCGTACTTGCTAACTACTAGTAATAATTTGTGCGTTTTATATAGCACTACTGTTACATGGTAGACCGGCCTTAGTGGCACAGACCTTACCTCTATGCCAACCTTCAGCCACTGTAACCACTGACTTCTTTTGCCTGAGCATTGTAGGGACTTTGTGGAATGGTATGTTGTATGATCTTTCTTTTCCTCTCTTTTCTATTCTCATCTTGTGTCACATGTTGGGAGCACCTCTTAGCTGTCTTGAAGAGATACTGTATAAACATGCACTTGCAAACTACCACAATAGGTAGGGCAGAGCAGGGTGCTAGTGTCCTCCTCAAAGCCAAAGATATTTACTACATATAAATTTAACTTTTCTGTTTTTTGTTTTTGCAGAAGTTGTACAAACACATCAAGAAGCCGGAGGAATAGTTCGTCGTCACCAACGATGTAGAGAATTAATCCGTTCTGATGACCATGGATCGAAAGAACTATTAGATCATCTCAAGTTCTGAACTGTTTGCCAGTGGACATGGTCAAATTTTGAACTACACACTGGATAGTCTGACGAACTAGGTTTATCTTCTGGTGTTAAAAATAAGACTTGGTTTGGATTTGGAACATTTTCGGCCAATAATGTTGACTAATTGTTGTCAAGATGGCTTATAAATTTAAAATCTGGAATGTTTAAAAGTATGAAGTTAAACGGCAGTTTGAATATGGTGAGCTGGGATCTGTAATGTGGTGAGCGATAAACTGATGTCCACGTTGAGTGGTAAAAATTAAAGCTGGGAGATGAATGGTGGTCGGATGATTTAATTCTTTATATTTTTCAACCGAAGTTCACAGTCCATAGGCTGAAGTTAAGTTGATGTCTTTTTCATCTTGCATTTTCACCATAGTCTGGCTTCTGGTTTCTCTGATATGTTGACTGCTGTGGTTGGCCATTATTTTAGAAGCCCTAGTACTTTCAAGTTGTATGTTCAGCTAAAAAATGTTGAATAATGGCCTGTGTGTGAGATATAGCATATATCATATTCCTCTTTTTAGCCCGAGACCTCTATCGCTCACTCTATTTCAAATGTTAAGGCCAACTATCATTTCACCCTAACATCAGTTACACTATTTTCACTTTACCCTAACTTCAATTGCCCAGACCCCACTGTTGCCCACCTGCACTGCAAAAACCTGGGCTTACTCCTCAGATAAAAACGTCAAACTTGGCAACTTCAAACGCACAAGAGAATTTATTCCTGTACTTGGCAGAAACTACACATTGTCTGTTCATTAATTCAACAGAACCTCAATCTTGGATGAAAACAAAATTTTGAACATACATATACATGCATGTATAACTGCACATACACACACAATATACATACTGCAGTAATCAGAAAATCTTCCGTTAAGCTGCTTCGTTGCCTACTCTGTAAATGGTTGCAGACTGTCAATATTTTGCCACAGCTGATCGGCCAATTAATTCTGGGAAAGAAATTTTATCGCTAAAACACAGAATGAATTTAACACATTCAGATTTTCTGATAAATTTCATACAAGTTTATTAACAAAAAGATCTTAATTTAAAAGTCGAAGCACTGTGCACTGTTACAAGCCGATGCCGTCCGATTCCGCAGACCACGACGTTGAATATTCATCACGCGAACAGTCCTGTTCGGTACAGGAAAATTGCCTTAATGAAAGTCAAGGAAATGCATATTCAACAAAAATTACCTGTTTTAACAGAACTAATGAATATTCATAACACATACTCAACCAACATCTTAACCCGATCTGTTATTTGTCGCACTTTCCGAGACCGTTGTCGTTTTGTAACTGCTCGATTACACTACGCCTCTTCCGGAGACAATCTTTGGAGAGCAAATGACACTGAACGGCCGTTTTATTCTTACCCAATAACCGCCATTTATAGTCGATTGTAAAGCCAGACACCAAGTCCTAACCTGGTATTAAACATGACAAAATATACTGGCTCTCACAGAGCTGGCGATTGAAGTGGTCTCTCTCATGCAGCTCTGTGTGGCACGGAGAAATTTTGTGGATTAGATTTAATGTACTGCGACTGGAGACCATGGAAAAGCACTTTTTTTTATCCAAATCTGCATAAATTTTGTTATTTGATAATCAAACTGTTATAGTATACTGGTAAAAAATTAGTCTGGTGGTACTATTGGCTAGCAAAAATAAAATTCAGTCAAGAGCGCAGAGATGTTGTCGTGGATCGGAAAATCACAGA
The DNA here is from genome assembly GCA_020284085.1 of Aporrectodea caliginosa. Taxonomy (NCBI): domain Eukaryota; kingdom Metazoa; phylum Annelida; class Clitellata; order Crassiclitellata; family Lumbricidae; genus Aporrectodea; species Aporrectodea caliginosa. Next base: position 95,485 of record JACEVL010000870.1, read on the forward strand.
ATTTCTTTGGTTTTGATCAGTTGTCTCGTTATTTTTTGGACATTTTTGACACATTCCCAACCGTACGCCCGGACCACCAAACTTGCAAAACTACGACTATCAACAGGAGAAACTTGAAACAAACCACTGAAAATGACAGCCAAACCAACAAAGAGAATAGTTAACGAGAACAGACCAGTTGCTTCAACCCAACTCTGAAAGATACCCTTGTGTGAAACTTAGACTTCATTCTCGTAGCCTTCGCGTATCGCGGGCTAGTGGCCAGTTCTTTCACCGGCTGCCCGATATTCAATCATGCATAAAAATCGATGCAGCCAATCCACTAGACCGTTACTTGTGAAACAGATATTATCAAATATCAAACTGTTCTGGAACATAATCAAACGACCATGGCATCAAAAACATGAACAACCAACTAGCGGAAATTTGTACATGTTTTCCTGTACAGATAACTTAGCGGAAATTTGTACCTGTTGTTTGCATCTGTACAACGTAAATACAAGTCGTTTTGCAATTCAGAAACTTCTGACTCGGTAACAACTACTATACAAGATAAAATTCTCTGGGGAGAGTTCTTCAAGGTGAAAGTTATTTGCCTTGAAGGAAAATTAGAGGACCTCAGTCAAAAACTTTAGCAACAATGAATTAACAGGAAAACAAGAGGATTGAAAATAAAACAGTCCAAAGAATTAATCTCTCCAATCAACCAGAAAGCATTTTTCACAACGGCAGCCCAACCAAAAATCCCCAAACTCGGCAGCTCGTGCCCGCTCCTAATAACTTAATCAGTGGTACGCCTAGTTCACGAAATGCAGCAAAAACGGTAACTACCAGCAAAAATATTTAGAGTTACTCCTAACAAATCAACGAACTCAAAAATTCTCAAACTAGTGGCCGCATTAAGTGGCATACATAAACGTTCCATCGTTCACAAATTATGAACAGTGCCGCAAAGTATTCTGACGTTTATGGATTCAACGTAAACACATTTCCATTTGTTCTTAAACCCCTCAGTTTGAACGTAAAAAGTGTACAAAATGGTATAATTTCGTTTCCAAAGTCATATTTTATTTCCACCAAATAAATTAAAGCTTAAAGTAAGTTTGGCCAGTCAATTTCGTCTTATCGATCAATAGTTAAACCATCAAACTTCGTCAGCTTGAGGGCAGACTGGATTCACTCAAATTGGTAGCTAAACTAATGCAAACGATCATAATAGTACACTAAGACATGACACTCAATGTCCAAGGCTCTTATCTTGGAACATTTAAACTGCCTGGTGGTGCTGCACTCATAGAAGTTGTTGGCTCAAACCGCTAAGTTGCACCATACCACCGAGTCAAGTGAAGGAGGCTTTATAAAGACACCCAACCTTTATCAAACCCTCCGCTAGGTGGAATGGCCTTTGAGAACACCACAAACAGGAGTTACACAGCAATGATAGGGAGTGTCATATCTTAGCATACTCCAAGATTATCGGCAAAGATACAGCATTCCAGAATAACATGCCAAAGTTGCATCACACAATATACAAACTACAGCCTGTCAGAGCTTATCGCCAAGCTAAAGTAAAGTAAAGTAAAGACAAGGCCAATGGTAGATTTGTCAAAGTTTCATGAGCTTTTCAAGCAAGTGCAGCCACAGCTGGAAAAACCGTTGAGGTAAAGTAACGTAAGGCATAGACAGATCTGTCAAGAGCTCCACCCGAGAGTTTCAAACATCTAGAACTTCAGCAGGGGCGCTTAGTGCCACGTCGTTCTACATCAATTGGCTGCTGATACAAGAAAAAGAAGTCTTAACTCAGAGAGGTCTTTCTTCAGCCATGCCAGCGTTACTGCCGTGTGCCTCGCCCTTAAAGTATTCAAACTTGAAACAATTGTCAAACATACGAAGAGAACGTGGGTACTGGGTAACTTGGATCACTCCACTATTGCAGTTTGGTTAGTTTACATGTAAATGTTATGCACCGTTACAGCATAATGTATCATGCAAGCAGTTTCAGGGTAATGTTGCTACAATTTAACCTCCTTTTAGTGCCGCTTTTAGAAGTCAAAAACAACAGCACCTGTGAGTTCACATTCTGAAGTCATATCACAAATAGGATTCATGTTGCTGAAAATATTATGTAGCTAGAAATTTTGTACAGATGCATTATAGAAGATTTTGGTGCTGATAAAGATGCTATTGCTAGGACTGTAAAGAAACCATTTGGTTGCGCAATGGCAGGCAGAATTTAATCCTAAACATGCTATTCATAAGTATTTCCTACTTACCACATAAACACAAGAACAATTAAACTCGCCCCAACTGATTCGCTAGCCTAACGCATGGGTCAAACTTGAACAGTCCGTTGTAAAATTATTGAAGACAACCCAACAAGAAAACTAAAACAATGGACGAGCACACAACTCATTCAGCCTCCTCCTTCATCTTCGCGGAGAAAACCTTTGGGAGTTGTGCTCGCAAAGAACACTCGAGTACTCAAACACGGGGCACCGACACCCGAAGAACAGCCAAGTAAAATTACATCCGGCAGGTACGGTAGCATCGACAGACTGTGCCAACGAAGCGAGCGCTACGGGCTCGCGAGCACAGGTCAGACCGTCTGCCGTGCCAAAGCGCACCAGTTAAAACTCCCCTGATAGCAGCAAGCAATCCCATTCATTGCCGTTCTCGGCAAAAAAGTAGCATCGGCTTAAAACGAACCCGAAACAACGAAACTTGGTAAAAAAAACAAACGTCGACTTCTTTTTACCGATCGCGTCGTCCGCGTGGCATCGTCTAGCAAACAGGCAACTGCGCAAGCGATTCACTACGGCTGTACAGAGAGAATCCAGTCCACACAAACATACTGACCAAACACGCAAAAGACAGGAGGGAGCCAGCCAAGTCCAGCAGTGGTTTTTCGTGTTGCTTTCGTTCCGGGAGGACGTTTCAAACGGAAACCGATCGAGGGGCAGCGGAAGCTACACAGATCCAAATTTGATAGCTTAAAAACGACTATATTGTAAAGTTACGGCGTATTCCAAGTGGTCAAGTCCGGGCAGAAGGGAACGACGTCGCGCGACGGCGGTGGCGCCGGCGTTCTTACAGTCGGAAGTTGTTGTCGGTTGACATCTGTGCGTTGCCGGCGTCGAACGTGAAACCCTGTTCGTTCTGCGCTGGCACAATTCCTAAATCCTCCTCGTCGCTCTGAAGAAAACAAACGCAAAGCCGTCAAGAAATTCAACAGGCTGTCAACAGGTGGAGCTTTGCCAAGCAAGCGCCTATTACTATGCACTTGGGGTTCAAACCCCACCAGGACAGAAATCTTTTTTGAGATTTCTGCTCCACCTGCACCCATTAGCCAACTCAGCCATAGTAGTTTCAGTTTAACGACACTGTGTGATAACAAAGATCATTAGCGTTGCCCTCCTCCTTTATCCAGGCTTCGGACTGGCACTGTCAGAGTACGATCAGTGGCTATAATGAGTCCACTGACTATATGTACGCTGTTGGTGGCAAGATGACTGGTCACCCGTCCTCATATGCCGAGGCTAAGAAAACACGTCATACCTATGGATGCCTTAGTCCAGCTTAAGAACTGCTCTTTTTCTTCTATCATGCATTTATTAAGCACCACAATCTACAGACCAAGCATCGATCAATGGCGCTCAAGGTCCCTACACAGTAACCGTCTCAGAGGAGGAGGAGGCTTGAACCCATACTCTCTGCTTTACAAAGCAAGAGCTCTAACCATTCAGCTACCATGCCCCAAGTAGCCTAAGTTCACATCTTATAATGCTTGCCAGTCACTTAGCATCAGATCCATGTTTATAGATCCGCCAGCTGGTCCTTCTCAAGTTCCAATCAACGTGTAAAAAGGCATTGCATATGAATATTAACAAGGCAGTGCACATGAATATTAACAAGGCACTGCTCATGAATATTAAGTAAATATTCATGTGTGGTGCCTTGTTAATATTATTAACAAGGCACTGCACATGAATATTAACAAGGCACTGCTCATGAATATTAAGTTAATATTCATGTGTGGTGCCTTGTTAATATTATTAACAAGGCAGTGCACATGAATATTAACAAGGCACTGCTCATGAATATTAACAAGGCACTGCTCATGAATATTAAGTTAATATTCATGTGTGGTGCCTTGTTAATATTATTAACAAGGCACTGCACATGAATATTAACAAGGCACTGCTCATGAATATTAAGTTAATATTCATGTGTGGTGCCTTGTTAATATTATTAACAAGGCACTGCACATGAATATTAACAAGGCACTGCTCATGAATATTAAGTTAATATTCATGTGTGGTGCCTTGTTAATATTATTAACAAGGCACTGCACATGAATATTAACAAGGCACTGCTCATGAATATTAAGTTAATATTCATGTGTGGTGCCTTGTTAATATTATTAACAAAGGCACTGCACATGAATATTAACAAGGCACTGCTCATGAATATTAAGTTAATATTCATGTGTGGTGCCTTGTTAATATTATTAACAAGGCACTGCACATGAATATTAAACAAGCAGTTGCTCTAAACAGCAAAGATCGTATTTAAAGTGCAAAAGTAAACAGGATGTTATTTAACGTTGCACTACTCACTCCTCCAAAGTACGAGTCGATGATTTCATACGCAAGTTTATAAATGTCTTCGTTTTCGTGATTTTGCAAAGCCTCCAGCTTGTCCAAACCTACAAAAGACAATAGGAAAACTGTAATAATAATAATAATAATATCTTTTTCTTTAATCAAGCGCCTGACAAACGCACTGCGCTGTACATTTACATGTTATGCAATTGAAACAATCTTAGCTACTAACAGAACAGACAGCCTGCAATACGTCAGCAATTCAAAACCAAAATGCATGTATGAACGAATGAACGTAATTATGTATGTGTGTGTATGGATGGATGCATGCTGTTTTTCCCTCTCTTTATCTCTCTAAGCCTCTCTCAACAACCCTCCCTGTCCTCCTCCCTCTCTCTGTTTTCTCTCTCCCTCACTCGAAGTGGTACGTACCTCCGCATTCCTCGATTAGCGTGCAAATGGTGTCGACTTCGTCGTCGGCCATCTTTAGGATGTTGTTCAGTCCGTCGAGCACAACCTGGATCACCTGCGTATCTTTGACGGACAGGAGGTTACACAGTGGAGCCAGGACGCCCTGGGTTACTACGAACGCCACCTGACAAACAAACACAAACAAACCAAAGGCACATTAGACAAATACTGTACAGTCCAACCAAATATCTTCTAAACACAAGCACACCAAGGGCACATTAGACCAAATGCCAACTCAAAGCCTTCTACCAAACTGTTACCCTAATGGCACCAGGATTTGAACCGAGAAGCCCAATGCCACTTAACGCTGCATGAAGGCTTTTTTCTAATCTAAGAACTTCTATAGAACCAGCAGAATAATGATCCATGCCTTAAAATGGTTGCTATTAATCAGAGTGAAATTCCAGGGCAAGTCAGGTCGAAAACCAAGAATGTAATCCGCCAAGACACAAAAACAGCCTACAGAGAAGCTAATTCCAGGCAAACATAAGCTTATAGTTGAGATATGAAGAATGGCCAAAAAGCACGCAAAACCATTCCCAAGTATCTACGCGATTACTGTATTGGGATGCATTCATCTGCATCCGAGAAAAGTAATCCTTGCATACGACCGAGGAGAACCCGTTTCCGTGACTGCGCCTTGCTCGGCGGCTGGCCCCAGATGTTGGAACGGTCTTCCTCCTGCCATCTGACGCAATTGACTCTTTCAAATCAAATCTCAAAACTACTACACTCTCTCTGTTAGTTGACTGAGGTGTCCTTGTGACAGCATGGTTGTGTTATGGTGCCATATAAGTTGTCATTATTATTATTAAACACTGACCTGGTCTTTTCGGCCGCTAATTGTGAGGTTACTGATCGCCCAAGCCGCCTCTTTCTGAGTCTGGAAATCACTCTGTCAAACAAAACAAAGAAACTGATTAAGTCAAGGTCACATTCTCGAGAAATTTTATTATTCACTCCACTGTTAACTGAAAATTCTTACTGAAAATTATTGCTATTTTTTTTTAGACGGTGGCACTTACTAAATGCACAATAAAAATAAAGCCTCAAACCCATACTCTCTGCATCACAAGCCCAGAGCTCTAAGCACACCAGCCTATGCAAACTCCATGCCTTTTATTTTTCAACCCTATCAATTTTCTCTGACAGGACAAACTATGCACAGTGATTTAAACAAGAGAATTGGAATTGTTTGGAACTGGAATTGCTTCTTTGTTGCCAGCGTTCCAATGCTTTGTTCAAATTTTCTTTGCTGTGTATATTGGCGTACAAAGGTTTCAATAAATAAAACGAATGATTGATTGATCAAACTCTGATTCATTTTCGCATGAGTTAATAGTCACTCAACACCAAGAGCAGCACTGTATAAAGCGATCAGTCAACGTCCCATGAACTGCAGTCTGTGTGATGCTAACCTTGTCAAGGTGGTGTATTATAAGAGGCACCAGTCCGGCGTCGATAACGGCTTGCACCTGCAGTTGATTCCCGGCAGTAATGTTCGACAGGAACCAAACGGCTTCCTACAAGACACATCAACCACATCATCAACCACGCTTTCGAGACATTCCCTACAAGTGCTATATAAATGTTCCCATTCATTCATTCCGAGTATTTAGACAGCACACATGCTTTTCAGACTGTCTTAAAAAACACTTGTTCTATTAGAGCAGGGCGTCAAACCTTTTTAATGGAGGGCCAGTGGCAGTTACCCCGCCCCAGAAATTTTTTGGGAAGCTAAATCTTAAATTATGCATTTTAAACATACAAGCAGTCAAATTGGGCTTATAAAATCGTTCAGCCTTTACATATCGTTAAAAACCTTCCTTTTCAACTGTGGCTGGGCTGGGAGTGCCTCTGAATAGGTATCTTGAAGTTTACATTGATTGATTTGTAAGAAAGCGTTAATGAAATGATGAAGCTGACCTTGTTAATCTTCGCTTTGTGATGTGACAGAAGACCTTGAAAATACATGAGAGCACCGCAGTTGAGAACCGTCTGTGTCTGCTCATCGGTACCCGTCACGATGTTACCGAGCGCTCGCAGGGCAGCAGTCTATTCAGAAATTACTCAGGAAATTAGTCAAATGTTATTCAAAAATTACTAAAATATATTCAAGAAAATTACTAAAAATATTCCAAAAATTATTTTAAAAAATACAAAATAATAAAAATATTATTCAAATATTATTCACGAAATTATTCAAATATTATTCGAGAAATTATTCAAATATTATTCCAAAATTACCATAAAATATTATAAAAATTACTAAAATATATTCAAAAAATTATTCAAAAACTTAGTTTAAAATAACAGCAATTCAAACAACCATTACCATATGTTAGATTTTTTATCTAGAAACTGGGAAAATTGACTAGAAACAGAAACATCGTGTTACATGTATTACAACAACAACAACGTAATCATTGGCGTCATCACCGCCACCACCACCATTATCATCATAATAAAAGGAGGTCCAGAGCAGTAAGACAAAATCCCGAAAAAATCAGAGGTTACACAAGTCAACGAACCTGAACTTTGACCTCCTGGTGAGCTAGAAGTGGTACCATGAACGGCACGACTTTGGAGTCGATGACCATCTGGATCTGATCGTTACCTCCGTCGGTCAGATAGGACAACGCCCAGACCGTATCAACAAGTATCTACAACACAAGGCAGACCAACGCTCAAACAAACATCAGTCCATTCATAACAGACAACGATAATAATAATCTTCATTTATTATTTCAAACTGACACAAACACAGTATGATTACAATTCACAGTATGAACGGATGATCGCAAGTCATTACAGGAGTCAAATTTAACTGCATGGCAGCCAAGCAAGGCGCCAATCACATCCCACTGCTCAGTTTACCAACACCATCTGGCGAATGAAAGGCTGAGTCGAGTCAACCTTTGGGAGGGTAGCGGGAAGCAATCACACATCCGTGCTAATCTTCTGCTCTTCATGCCAGAGTGTTAACATTACCCTAAACTAAACAGCCCTCGTTACTTCCAAAGTCTCCCAATCTGTGTTACTTTACAAATTTACTTCAGAAGTACCCCGATCTGAGCTACTTTACAAAGTAACTTCCAAAGTATCCCGATCTGTGTTACTTTACAAATTTACTTCAGAAGTACCCCGATCTGAGCTACTTTACAAAGTAACTTCCAAAGTATCCCGATCTGAGCTACTTTACAAAGTTACTTCCAAAGTATCCCGATCTGAGCTACTTTACAAAGTTACTTCCAAAGTATCCCGATCTGAGCTACTTTACAAAGTTACTTCCAAAGTATCCCGATCTGAGCTACTTTACAAAAGTTACTTCCAAAGTATCCCGATCTGAGCTACTTTACAAAGTTACTTCCAAAGTATCCCGATCTGAGCTACTTTACAAAAGTTACTTCCAAAGTATCCCGATCTGAGCTACTTTACAAAGTTACTTCCAAAGTATCCCGATCTGAGTTAAGTTACACCCAAAGTATCCCGATCTGAGTTAAGTTACACCCAAAGTATCCCGATCTGAGCTACTACGTACATTGGTGTCTTCGTGGTGTATCAGACAGCAGAGCGCCGGAAGTATTTCTTGGATCATTTCAGTCGGAGGCGGTGGGTCTTTGTTTCGACACAGATTGACGATGACCCATGTGACGTTGCGCAGGAAGGTCAGAGGGACGTTCGGATTGATGAAGGAAACCAACGGTTTGACGATTCCCAGGCCGATGACATAGTCGCGACATTGCGGACCATCGCCTGTCACGCAAAGAACAACATGTGATGAAATAAACAATGCATCTAATCAGGGCTGATACTGATTGAAAAAAATTAATTGATTACTCTCAAAAATTTAACTTTGATTAAATTCAATTAATTTGATATAAATTTTTTTAATTTGATAGTTTTCTGATAAAATTTGATTACTTGTAAAGCAATCGTAATTGTTATCATACATTAATTTGTTAGGTAATGCATGAAAAACTTTTAATAATGTAGTCAATGAAGGTGATAATACATCAGCAATGTGTCTGAACCACTGTAAGTGAACTGTTTATTGCAATGAAGACGATTAATCTGATGTTAACATTCCGGAAAGAGCAGAAAGGTTAAAACGTGGTGCTTACCTATGATATTACCAAGCGCCCAGACGGCTTGCTCACAGACGTTCTGATGAGGAGAATTCAACAGTTGAAGAAAGAGTGGAACAGCCCCTGGAAACAACATCAAGCAGCGTAACATAACCAGACATTTATGTAGCAACTTTACTAGAATTTCTGGAACGTGCCGGGCTATCACGACCACGCCGCAGAATGACATCATTCAGATCTAAACAGCTCTGTTTCAACTTGCTTATGCGCTATAACCTGACACAAATGATTGCACTTCACCATGAATGCATATGATAATTATAAAAATAATAATAATGATAATAATTGGAATAAATGACAATGATGTGAAGAATGCACCATCTCTGGAAATATTCAAATCAAGACCTACCTTATTGATTATTGAACTATCTTATGAATGTCACTGATTGTCTTAACTCGTGTACTGCACCCTTTTCTTTGGCCTCAGCTGTGCTACAGTGCTATATAAACCGTATTATTATTATTATTATAATTATCGCAATACCAAGTGATTACAAGGGTATGTGTAACCATTAAGAAGCAAAAGGTGATGCTAAGCAGCCTTAACAATAAGAATAGGAAACTGTTTAAAAGCCGAACTGACCAGCCTGAACAACCGCCTGTGTCTGAGCCGACGTTCCCGATGCGATGTTCGTCAGCGCCCAAGCCGCCTCAAACTGTAGTGAAGGACTACAGCAAAAACAAAAATCCATTTGCTAATATCTATGCTTTGGACATGTAAAAAAGTATCTTTGTTTATTATTTCAAACTGACATACCACAGTATGATTACAATTCATAGTATGAACAGATGATCACAAGTTACTACAGGAGTCGAATTTAACTGTTTATCAGCCATGCAAGGCACCCATCACACGTCCTACTGCTCATTTTACCAATGCCATCTGGTGTATGAAAGGCTGAGTCGACCTTTGGGAGGGTAGCAGGAAGTACCTCGTGTTGATAGCACTGAACTTCTGCCCTTCGTGCCAGAGTGTTACCATTACCCTAAACCCCTCCCCAAAAGAGAATGTAGTGAGAATGCCAGTTGACCGAATCCCACACAATGCACTACATGCAAGATTCGAAGGAAAAAGAAACAAATCAGCTTTAAAATGAGACTTCATCATAACCCACCTCCATCATGACTTGAAATACCGTATGATTTCCAAAGGCAGATGTGAAGTGTTAGTGCCTTCATTTTCTCAGCCTCGGCATATGAGGGTGGGTGGCCAGTCCTCTCCCTCACCGTCTCATCCTACCACTGACAGCGTACGGTCAGTGTACTCATCATAGCTGAGTTACCTAGGGGGTGCAGCAGATGGAGCCGAAATCTCTAAACCAATTTCTGACCTGCCAGGGATTTTAACCTCAACCCCTCGGCTGACAGTTCAGCACACTCCCCACTAGACTACCATACTACCCACTCAGTAAAGCACCAATAAGTTCAGTGAGAGACCACATTATTAGACAAATGACACAACAGCGCTCATTAAATGCACCACTCCAACGTTGCGCTGCCCCAGGGGTTATGCCTTTGCACGCCAACATCAGCCCCAGGGCAGCCTGAAACTCTCCAGGAATCTAGACAGGAGGCGGTCTGTACCAACAAATTATCTCAGTCTACTTACTTGTCTACGCAGGTCAAGCAGTGGACCAGAATTGGCAGGATACCAGAGGCGATGAGGTCATCGATTGGCGGATTCCGATCGCTCGACAACAGCTTCCTGTTGCACGAAAAGACAACAAAAACAGTGAGGCAACTCATGAGACAACATCACATTTGTTAGATACGTCCATTAATAGCACAGAGGAGAGGAATGTTTGTTATTAGACTTCTCCCATGGATGTAATCTAGTGACTTCTATAGCTAATCTAATCTAATATAGTGACTTCAGAGACGGGTAACTAATCAATTAGATTCTAATCGATTAGCTAATCGCTTAGACAGGCAGTTAATTCTAATTCTAATCAATTAGCTAAAAGATTTAGCTAATTCTAATTCTAATTGATTAGCAAATTTCAGCAGCTAATTCTAATTTTAATCGATTAGCTAAAAGATTTAGCTAATTCTAGTCGATTAGCAATTTAACTAATCGATTAGACATTTTTAGACAAACAGCTCTAACTGATTAGCTACAAGATTTTGCTAATTCTAATTCTAATCGATTAGCAATTTAACCAATCGTGTCCATCTCTGGTCTTCACATCCACTGACCTGGCTGCCTGGACTGCACTCAGCTGCACGTCTGGCTGGTCGCTGGCCGCGTTCTGTACGATGGTCTCGAGAGATTGTGTGACTGGTTTTTCGCTGTCTTCCGAATCCGTGCTCTCGATCTGAGGAACGTTGCGTCGCTTCAGAATGCATTCCTCCCTTTTGTTCTGCGAAAAACAAACAACACTCGTCAAGACAATGGCTCAGATGCTTAGATGAGCATAGAGTGCTCATTGATCACTGCTCTCTGCCGGCCGTGGAGAGTTACAACGTTCCAAATTTCTGCACATCAATGCCAGGGCATTAGACTGTTTTGTCCAGTGGACCTTCTTCTTCTTGTAGCATTCTTCCATTACATACACTGACCGTTTCAAATGATAGACTGTCTTTCATACTGCGATCTATCTTATCTTAGGGTAATCGGTTTCGGTCTCTTCCAGCCTGGCCGCAGATTTCTTCACCCCGCAGCACAAGGTCTTACTCTCTGTCTCCCTCCCCCTCTGTCTCTCTCTCTCTCTTTGGCTCTGCTCTCTCTCTGTCTCTCTTTCTCTGTCTGTCTCTCTTTCTCTGTCTGTCTCTCACTCTTTCTCTGTCTGTCTGTCTGTCTGTCTCTCTGTGGCCCTCCCTAGAAGCACTCTCTCTGTCCCTCCCTACCTTCCCCTCTCTCTGTCTCCCTACCTTCCCTCTCTGTCCCATTCTCTACCTCTCCCCGCCTCTCTGTCTCCCTCCCTACCTCTCTGTCTCCCTCCCTACCTCTCTGTCTCGTAGTGTCTGTCTGTCTCTGTGTCTGTATGTCTGTCTCCAATTAGATTTGGAACTTCAACCAGATATTCAAAACAAACACAGGAGGCAATGTTCACGTACCTTTCGTAATTCAAAAGAAAATTCTGTTCTTTGTCTTCTCATAACCTTTGAAACAAAAGCCATCGTCCACAGGTAAGGTTGAAAAATTTCCAAACAAACACATTGATTGATTGATTGATTAGCCTTGACTGAGCAAATCAAGAATTAAATTATACTCTGTCATGATTTACTACAGGGATAACTGAAAAACCTTTTAAATCACCAGAGTTCATAAGGCTGTGCCTGTGCCCTACACACTCGAAATGACTGATTGAATAACTCATTGAAGTCATTTCAGTAACATGATTGTAATGAATGATTACAAATTTAATTGAAATGATTGATTCAATGGCTGATTTAACATGACCCATGGGAATGGTCATTTCAATTACATGATTGTACTGAATGATTGTAATTTAAATGATTGATTCAATGGCTGATTTTAACATGACTTCTGTGAAAATCATTTCAATTACATGATTGTAATGAATGATTGTAATTGAAATGATTGACAAGACTGACTACAGTGATTTTGCAAGACTTCTGTGAAAATCATTCAATTTCATGATTGTAATGAATGACTGTAGCTGAAATGATTAACAGAATGACTGACTGATTAAATGGTCACCGCATACACAGCAAATAAAAAATTATGTTTACATCCAGACGTATCTACGCCCTACGTATTCTTTAACCAAATCAGGGACTGATCAAAATACACAAGTCACAGGATCAAATTAGACATTCAGACTTTGGCAAGGTCAAGTCGGTATAATTACCCAACCTAGCCCTCTCATTTACACATGCTAGCTTCAACTTATTACGCAACATACAGTTTCTCTCAAACCTAGAAAGAACACTTCACTGAGAATCAGGCTCTCCTTGAAGGAGCTACATAAATACCAGAATGCATGCATACATTCAGCCATACATTTGTGTGTACAAACACACACACGTGACACTAAAGGAAATCCTTTTTGCACGACCGCCATTAGCAGTAATTACGGGACCATTCACCTGGCACATTATATCCCCCTAACCGAGGAAAACATGCGTTTTATGGTCCATTAAACGACCTAAACTAATCGTCGTTTTACAAAAACAAACAGTCCCATTGTTTCTGAAACGAAACTACCGGACATTTTCATCAGATAAAAGTTGCCAGTACGGGCCTCTTCCCACACCAAAGCACCGCCAACAAAGTCACACGTAAAAGTTCAGAAAAAGCGTTAAATTGGAGGCAGTGACTACTGCGCCACCGACATTAAAGCCGACTATTACGCAGCGTCGCCATTTTCTAAGATGGCGGTCGGGGGACGGGGTGGGTGTCGCCGTCCATCACACATGTATCGAAAAGAACGGATAAACGTAACAATTCAAGACAAACTCCGCAAAATATACCTCCTGATCTTTTCCTTTATTTTTAAAGAGCATTTCCCGTCCTTTATCCGAAGCCATTGTGCGATTAAATTCAGTAAATTTTCAGTAAATCGAACGAATAAACTATTTACGTTCAACGCTCAGCGAAAGGAACTGACGTCATGTTAAACAGCAGAGCATGCGTTTTTCGACTGATGCTGAAACTTGCGTAGGTGTGGTTGCGAAATTATTATTCCTGCTGACAAACTCTGAGTCAGAAACTGTTTCGCTACCGTAGACAGATCAAATTAGGCCAATACATCGATAAGCATCATTATTCGGCTGAATAAACAACGCGTTTCTATTATCGGCTGAATAGCTCACGAGAATTTCGATTATTATCATGTAGATCAGCGCTTGTGAATAAGCTTGTGCCCTAGCTACGCCTAGATTTTGATTTCTTCACATCACAATCGGCGTCAGTTGCGTTCGACAATTTGACTCTTTGCGATCTCTGATATAAATTCAACCAAAAACGAAAACTTGAAGAGATTGTTCAAGGAATTTAATTCGCTGATTAATTCTAAAAATAATTCTCATCAGTCCAAAACAGTCCGGCATGAGCAACCTGGACTTGGAACTTTCACTTGTTATCTCTGAAAACCCCTCTGAGACAACAATCTTCCCTGAGCACAGGAAGATAGCATCCATTGTAGCCGTCTGCCTACCTGACCCTTTGAACCCGTATCCCTCCCTATCCATTTTGTTTTGACCGAGCGCCTGTGAATAAGCTGGTCCTCGCGACTTGGCTTTGGTGGACGCTGATCCTTACTGTATGCCACACGCTGTCTGCCAAAGTTGCTTCTACCGTGCTGATGCATGCAGTCATATAAAATATAGGGTGCATCATGATATGACTTCATTTATGCTGCCCCTCTAGTTTCCATGCCTCTGTTCCTCACGCAGATAAAGATCATTTTAGTCTTTTTGACCGTCGTCTTGTTTATAGTCAGCTCGGGAGCATCCCTCACGAGTTTTCTGAAGAGGCGTTATGCAAATCAGTCAATATTATTATAATAGACTAAATAACCGCTTACGATTAATAACTGTCGCTTTAATTTTGAAATCGTTGCCTGTTTTATGGAAATAGGCCTAATTAATCGGCATTTAATCCTCTAAGTTTCTTGCTCTCAGTGTGATTCTCGTTAACGATAACGATAACGAAAATGTTCGTTAACGAAAATAAAATGATTTCGTTAACGATAACTATAACTATAACTAAAAAATATCATTAACTATAACTATAACTATAACGAAAATAACAATAACGAAAATTCATCTTATTTTCGTTAATATAAAAAATAAAAATAGGAAGTGCAATATGGATGATTCGAAATAAATGAGAACGAAAAATGCGATATTTTTATAATGCAATTTGTCATTTACTTTGGAAAGTCGTGTATTGATGAAGCTGAATCATGCATCCATGCTTCAAAGGCATTCAAAGCTCTGAGCAAATTGTGAAACAGCGTGTGAATACGCACAATTTTGCCTTTAATTTATAGCCTTAATTATTGTAACTAAGTAGTAACTAAAATTAACTAAAATAAAAATTCATTAACTATAAGTATAACTATAACTAAAAAATAATACTAACTATAACTATAACTATAACTAAAATAAGAAACCATTAACTATAACGGCAACTATAACTAAAATAAAATCTGTAAGGAGAATCACACTGCTTGCTCTTGAAACTTTCGGGAGGCCTGGTTTTCATCTGAAAATAATTTTTCTGCAGTTTCGGCAGAAATACAACAGAAGAATACCCGTCATGCATGATGCACCACTGGACATCAAAATTGTGCAAGGCAAGCACCACGAAGAACTTGGTGTGCTTGTGACGGTTATAAATAGGACGGTCATTCGCTAGAGTGAGCCACGCACGCTATATGATTGGGGCGATATAATATATATATATATATATATATATATATATATATATATATATATATATAAACGCAGAAATGCTAACATGAGTGATAATGAATAATTAAAGTTAATTAGAAAGTTTTAGAATAAATTAGTAAACATTTTTATATGATGATCTGGGAATAAATTGAGAATTGTCCTTGGGTGGGAGAGTATGGTTGTGTGCTCTATAGGGCCTAGGTCTTAATTGGTGAGAGGAGAGGGGTTGGAGTGGAGGTAGGAGTTGATGAAGTACATGCTTGAGGTTGTGTAATATGGAGAAAAGGAGTTTTGCATCGGCTATAATTGGCAAGTTCAGAATCTGTACGAAAGGATTGCTCTAGGTAACCAAGGCGTTTGGCTCTTTTTAGGAGTCTATGTAATATTTGACAGTCTATATAATATTTCAAACACGGGACAGAACACTTCGTAGAATCCACAATTTTCTGGCTGCCATCAACATCATCCTCACTGGCCTAATTAGCTACATTGGTTAGGCCTAGAGGCCAATAGCTAGCTTAGGCTGCGTCTCATGCACCTCCGTGTTAGAGATCGTGTGCGCGGATCGGGATGCACCTTTCGCGATGCTGGCTTATTTCAGAGATTTAAATCTCGGGTTAGCACGGTCCGTACACGGGGACCTGAATTGGCCTGGAGCCCATTTTAAAGGGACAACTGTGGTGCAGGACCCCTGCCTCGTGATTTCACTTTACCGGCAAGGGATGATCGAAATTTCATACCTAGAGTAGGCCTACTTTATGGTGTATTAGGCTAAACAATCATTTTCTTTAGCAATAGGTCTCAGTCATTTATACATTCCAAACCCTCTTATCTATTTGACTATTATTTTTGTCTAATCGATATCTAAACTGTTGATTTTGTAATCTTGTTGCGTTTGTGTCAACGAGTTACGAGTTTGTGAACTAAAGGAATAGTAGTAGCTACGCTTTATCTATTCTGTGGTAGTAGTAGGATATCTCACCCGATCAACTCATTGAAAAGAATGAGCCTGTATAGGCCTACTGGCGTTATATAAAATCGAGTACATTAATTTGCACTATTCTCGTTAGAATTTGAACTATTGTGACTGTCAACGTCGCTGTCAGCAAACTCAGAAGTAGGCCGCAGTGCGCTGCAGGCGGTTCAATAAAGCACGTACTTACTTACTTTAGAACGTCTCTTTCGACACCTTTAAAACGGTGTTATCCGATGCTATATAAGCATGCGACGCGACAGGCGCATACGATAGGTGAAGGCAGTTCGAACGTATAGTTTGGAAAAGAGCACAGAACGAGCCAAGTCTTTGTTATCTAAGATAATAGGGGTCAGAGGGGCCCAGTCAAAGCTTGGGGGGGGACAGTCCGCTCCATCCGCCCCCGTGATTTACGCCCTGATTACAATTACAATAAGTCAAGAGGCATCGTTATTTAATCTATCAGACAATTAGGTTGAGGTCAGTGACACAAGTTTCTGTTTTTGTAAGACATAACTTACAAGATTGTTCGTCCAATAGGCCTAAAGACCACGTTAAAATCCTTATTCTACGCTTCTTGAAAACCATAGAAAATCAAGCGCCCTCGACAGCATCTCCAAATAACCATGTACTTACTCAAAGCTGAGTCAGGCGAGATTAGACTAATATATAAATCATTAATTACTAATTAAGTAACTTTCAGAGCACCTGTGTCTAATGCACAAGGCATCAACCGATGGCGCATCAATAGTAAACAGTAATCAGGTCAACATCCAGAAGATCAGTCCTCGATATTCTAAAGAACTTATCCACTTAAATTCTCAATACTTACAACTGTAAATATAACACCTCTTTACATCTGATTACAGTTATTTACGTTACATAGCATTTACAGCCATAATCGTTTTACACTACGCTCGTTACAGTTAAACAGAAAGCAGTTGTAGATCGCTGTTCTGTAAATGCGCTATATAAAACTACCTTCGCATTACATTCACTGTTCACACGCGTATTTACTTATTTCTCACGCCAAAAATACAGCTAACTAAAAGTAGGCCTACCTTGTTAACCCAGGTCTATAATCTAGAACTCCCAAGAACACCTCTTTTTACCGAAAATCTGTACAATTTAGAGCAGAGGCGGAAAACCAAAGCCACTCACAATGGACCGAGTCCATAAAACGGCGCTACCTCGTTTCGATTGTAACTTACACAGTTGCATAATTGAACTTCACCGATACTCCTCTGCTCTAAATTGTACAGAACTCCCGTTAAAAGAGGTGTCCTTTGGAGTTTCTAAATATAGCACTGAGTAAATTAACAAGACACTTTTAGGCTACATAACGTTTGCGGCTCTTACGAATATCTATTAATAGGACAGGATGTAAAACATGCGTTTCACCTTTGCCCTTTACCTTCGGTTTACTGGACAAGTATTCAGTTCATTAAGCTTGGCTGCAACGTATCTGCTCTAAATTGCATGGAATTCCCGTTAAAAGAGGTATCCACTGGGAGTTTCTAAATATAGACCTGGGTTAATTAAAAAGGCACTTTTTGGCTACATTTGCGCTTCTTACGAATATCTCTATTAATAGAGCCACGACGTAAACCAAGCGTTTCACTTTTACCCTTTACCATCATTTTACAGAAGAAATAAACTCTAGTAAGGGCATTTGTAAGTAAGCAAGTAATCGAAACGCGTCGTCTGTACTGTCGAAGATGTGATGACTAGCGACACCTGTTGACCTCTGCGACCTTCGTGCACGTCTTGCACTTGACGTAGCAACACCAGTAGTACTTGCAGTCGCAGCGGTGGCTGATCTCCACGGCAACGGTCGAGAAGCCCCGCCCACAGCACATTGATCGACAGCCGACGGAGCCAGGATGATCCCGAAGGCACTCCCTGCAGGGTTAAACAGAGCAACAGTTGGACAGAAGTAGGTGAAGAGTTAAGGGTGATGAAGAGTATTGCACGGCCTTGTTTAAAGCATCATCACCATCGTCGTCGTCGTCATCATCATCATCATCATCTTCATCATCATCATCATCATCGTCATCGTCATCGTCATCGTCGTCGTCGTCGTCGTCGTCGTCATCATCATCATCATCATCGTCGTCGTCGTCGTCATCATCATCATCATCGTCATCGTCATCGTCAACGTCGTCGTCGTCGTCGTCGTCGTCGTCGTCGTCGTCGTCGTCGTCGTCGTCGTCGTCGTCGTCGTCGTCGTCGTCGTCATCATCATCATCATCATCATCATCATCATCATCATCATCATCATCATCATCATCACCATCACCAGCACCACCACCACCACCGTCGTCGTCGTCATCGTTGTTGTTGTAATTATTGTCATTATCATTGCTTTTATCGTCGTCGCTCCTCATCATCGTCAACCTCACCACCACCACCACTCCCATATTCATTTCTATCATCACCATTACCCTTATTTCTATCATCATAATCATCATCATCATCGTCATCGTCGTCATCACCACCATAACCACCACCACTACCTGAAGGAATTTATATAGTGGAACTATAGAATTCATTATAGAACATCAGATCAAAACACGATTTAGATTAAAATAACGATTATGAAGACGGTTACAGTTACGAATACGGTTACATTTAAGGTTACATTTAGTATTACATTTACGATTACATTTACGATTACATTTACGATTACATTTACGATTACATTTACGATTACATTTACGATTACATTTACGATTACATTTGCGATTACATTTACGATTACATTTACGATTACATTTACAACTACATTTAGGATTACATTAAGGATTACATTTAGGATTACATTTAGGATTGCATTTACGATTACATTTACGATTACATTTACGATTACATTTACGATTACATTTACGATTACATTTAGAACTACATTTAGGATTACATTTAGGATTACATTTACAACTACATTTACAAATACATTTACGATTACATTTACGATTACATTTACGATTACACTTACGATTACATTTACGATTACATTTACGATTACATTTACGATTACATTTACGATTACATTTACGATTACATTTACGATTACATTTAGGATTACATTTAGGATTACATTTAGGATTGCATTTACGATTACATTTACGATTACATTTACGGTTATAGTTGCATTACTATTACAATTACTAGATGTTTGCCCGTCCTAAGACGGTTAAAAACAATTTTAAAATGTCAAGAGATGCGTCTTCTCGTGATATGATTGACAGAAGTCTTCTCCCTCTCCCTCCCTACCTCCATCCGTCCGTCCGTCCCTCCGTCCGTCCGTCGCACCCTGTCCTTCGATTTACTCGGAAATAGATTACTATGCCTTGAATTTACTTGGATAGTCAGTAATATTTTAAAATATAGTTTAAACGATTAACTGCTGTGTAAGTCTAATAGTGTCTAAGTAAGTCTTGATCTCATTCGATATTGCCTACTTGGACACAGTCTATCATACTTTTAAATGATGTTCTCACGGTAATCTCCTATATAGTATGGGGCCGTCCATAAAGTACGTCACGGTCCAGGGGAGGGGTTTAAGAAAGTGTGACAGTTTGTGACAGGGGAGGGGTCAGGCAATGTGTGACGTCACACATTTATTATTATTTTTTTATTTATAATTTATTTTTATTTTTTAGTAGAATTTCATAGCTTTAAAAATAATTTGCAAAAATTTTCTGAAACATTTTAATTAGTTTTATGTCAAAATAGCATGAAATGCATATCTCCTGAATGTGTTTTTCACGATTCCTCTCGCTAGGAGCGCTAGTAATAATGCTGTTGCGAAGCCTTCTTTATGTATTAGCCTTGCTTTCGGAAGTATTATTATTTCTATGTTCGAAAGTGTGACGTACTTTAGGGGGGGGTCCGAGTTTTGTGACAGTTTGTGATACTTTTAAATGATGTTCAAAATAGGTGACGTACTTATAGTAGGCCTATGTCTGATAGTCTTGTAATTGTTCGGTTCGGCAGCTGTTTGCTTATTGACTAACGATTCACTGTTATCATCAATGATTGTAACCTGATGCGGTTTGACATCGGGAGGATCTATTAAACGAATATACAATACAATATGCACTCTCCCTCCTCTTCCACTTTCCCTCCTCTCTCTCTCTCCTCCTCTGTCCTTCCCTCCCTCCCTTTCTCCGTCCGTCAGTCCCTCCCTCCCCCGTACTTCCTTGCCGTCCGTCCGTATCTGCTTCCCACCCTTCAAAATCCGTCCCTCCCTCTCCCTTCCACATGTCGTGTTGCATTATCTCGTGTTGCTATGACAACTTCTGTATTCGGTTATTGCGATGACGCGGAATGACGTAAGCGTTACAGGATGGACGCACGCAGGCACAGAGATTTCTGTGCGTTTATATTATTAATACGGTTACCTGTGACGCGTTCCTATGGATCCCAGGGCTGGATCCGGGAGACAGTAATCGGGTGAGATGGTCGTATAGACGAGATCGTCGTCTGTAACCGACTTCCGCTCTGCAACGGAAGCGACGAGTCGCGTCTCGTTGGCCGACTTCCGGTGTTCGACCTCTAGCGCCAGAGAGTAGCGCCTCTGAACGATGGAACCGATGGTGCGCATGTCCGGAAGTGACTTCCAGCAAGTCTTGACGGAACAAGAACCGGAAACGCCGTGGCACTTGCAGACGGTCGTCAGACTGTCGACGATGACCTCGAATAGAAAGTCCATTAATGTGATTTAATTAATTAAAGTTAGGTTGGTTAAGTTTAACTCGTCTGTAGTCTAATCTAAAGACTTCTATCGGGTCCTAATATTATGCTTCTTTTATCTAGGCTTCGGTCTGGTCTTGTACCATCTTAAAATGCCAAGGCAATGAAAGTTGGTAGGCTATGGTATACCATCTGCTTAACTACGCTGTATTTTAACAAAGATGATTAGAGTCACCCTCCTCCTTCATCCAGGATTCGGACTGGCACTACCAGAGTGCAGGCAGTGGCGGAGTTTCAAGACAGTTAAATTCCATTGTTTAACGACATCTTATGCCCTTAACGTCGACTTTACTTTTTTCTACAATACTCGCCAGGACTAATTAATTGTTTGGTGTGTGTATCCACAGTTTAACGGCAGCTTATGACAACATAGGCCGTTGCCGCCGACAAAGATTAGTTTGGCATATTGCAGCTCATATTATTAATTGTTTGGTATATATCCTTTTGCTTGAATAGACCATCTAGTCTGTTTTAAAAAGGTGTTAAAATTTGAATAGCCCATCCAGGGGAATAGACACTTGAAGGAAATGGACTAAAGAAATAAGAAATTTTGTTGATTTTATGAAGACCGAAAATTATCGATATTAGCGGACACGCCTCAGCGAATCGGTTAATTCATTTTTTGGTAATTACGTTTGGTTACAGGGGGGAAGGGGCGATAGTGCATAGAGAGCGAGAGATATCGAGTTCGAGACCCGTAGGGCGGACATGCTTTGTATACGCTGCTATTAGCGTCGTGTATTGCAGGCTGTCTGTTCTGTTAGTAGTTAAGACTTATGTCTTCTGTCATTTGTGTTCTTGTGAATTGTTTCAATTGCATAACATGTAAGTGTACAGCGCAGTGCGTTTGTCAGTCGCTTCAATAAAGAAAAGTTAGTATTATTTTATTATTATAATTGCATTTGCATATAAAATACCGCTCATTAGCGGAGAAACCAAACACGATCTATTTGTAAATTTACCATGGGTAGCGAAGCACTAAACAGTGAGACCCTTTGGTCTCTTATTCTGAAAGTAATCGCTATAAAAAGTCCAAAATTTGTAGAATTTTCTATTGTCAATAATTATCGATCTGAATTGATCTAGATCCAACAGTTTTAACATCTTATGGTATCAAAGGCACAGCATATATATAATGCCGCCTATCTCTAGACAATGCAGCAGTTGCCAATGTTTAATTAGCGTACATGTAATGGCAACAAAGACCGTTGACGTAGCCCTCCTCTTTCTTCCAGGCTTGTGTTTGGCACTACATGGCACGGGCCGGTAGCAAGCAAATCTGTGTGAACTTGTTCTTTTATTGCATAGTAATACTCTGTTAAAAGGTGTCTAAAACGTTATTTTAAGAATTCTCATACGTGAAGCCGGAAGCACTATCGCTTCTTAAATAGTGGATATTGCGTACAAATTCATTATTCATTCAATCATTCATTCGTTCGTTCATTCATTCAGAGGACTTATTATACACTCATATAGCGCCCCTCCAAGATAACCTACTCAGATGGCTCCTAAGCTACAGCCTAGTATATCAAGGTTTTACCACTGTCATGTTGCTTCTGGGGCCAATGACTTTCTACCATGGGCCTATTATATCCGATAGTACAAAATGCACTTGCTAAACGTGTATTTGGTGCTAGCTGTATACATTGTAGCCACTTGACAAAAGCATTATCCATTTCACAAAACACCTTTTTAAGGGTTGTATTACACCAATGTATTGCGCTTCTACAATTATGACGAGAGCGAATTGACTATTAATTTTGACCCAATAATTGACAGCATATATTGCTTCGATTCAATGCATTTTAAAGGTGTTTAACTGATTATTTTATTTATGTGGGATTTTTCAAAGTTTAACGACATCTAGTGGCAGCTAGTGTCATTGACGTCGACCGTACCTTTAATTCCTTACAATTTAACCTTTAATTCTTGTCACCATTAAATGTTTTTCTCATTTATATGGGTAATTTTCTGATTAACGACACTGTGTCGTAGCAAACATGATCAAACATGATGCCCGATAGCGCATTGGATAACATCTGGCGTAGAGAGCGAGAGGTACCGAGTTCGAGTCCCGTAGGGCGGATATGCTTTGTAGGCTGCTATTAGCGCCGTGTATTGCAGGCTGTCTGTTCTGTTAGTAGTTAAGATTGTTTCAATTGCATAAAATGTAATTGTACAGCGCAGTGCGTTTGTCAGGCGCTTAATTAAAGAAAAGATATTATTATTAGCACCACCCTTCTCCTCATTTCTCCAGATTTGGGACTGGCACTACTCATGCCTTACAGTCTATTTGCTTAGTTGCATTGCGCCAAAGCTTTTATTACTACAAGTTTAGTAGTATATAGTTCCAGTTTAACGACACTGTGTGAAAACAACGGTCATTAGCGTAGCCCTCCTCCTTTATCCAGGCTTGGGACTGGCACTGTCAGAGTCCAAACAGTGGCGGAGTTATATAACTACTTGGATGGATACACAGTTTAACCAGCGTGTGACAACAATCACAGGCCGTTTCCGTCGATAAAGACTAGTTTGGCATATTATTGCCCCGACTTCTATTGCTACTTGTGTATTTCTCACATTTATATACAATTTATTGTGATTTTAAAAAGGTATTTAAAGTTCGCGTAAAACTGTTGACATAATATTATATAAGATACAGGAAAGGCGCCTAACTTCGCAGATTTCTGTGGTTAACAGTGATTAGTTTTGGGGGGATGATGGAGGAAGAGCGGAATTAGAGGTCGCACTAGGAGGAGGAGGAGGAGGAGGAGGAGGAGGAGGAGGAGGAGGAAGAGGAGGAGGAGAAGGAGGACGAGGAGGAGAAGGAGGAGGAGGAGGGGAGGAGGAGGAAGAAAAGGAGAAGGAGGAGGAGGAGGAAGAGGAGGAGGAGGAAGAGGAGGATGAGAAGGAGGAGGAGGAGGAGGACGAGGACGAGGAGAAGGAGGAGGAGGGGAGGAGGATGAGGAAGAGAAAAGGGAGGAGAAGGAGGAGGGAGGAAGAGGAGAAGGAAGAGGGGGAGGAAGAAGAATAGGAGAGGAGGAGGAGGAGGAGGAGGAGGAGAAGGAGGAGAAGGAGGAGGAGGAGCAGCAGAAAAATAATAAAAAGGAGGAGGAGATAGAGGAGATGGAGGAGAAGGAGGAGAAAGAGGATGTCGATGGTGATCCTAATGGGTGTGTGTGTGTGTGCTTGTGTGTGAGTGTATGTCTGTGTATATGTGTATGTATGTCTATGCATGTCTATGTATGTATGTATATTTCTAAGTGTGTCTGCGTGTGTGTGCCTATGCCTACCTTCCTTCCGACGCCGTTGTTGTGTAGGGTGACGAGCGACTGTTTCGTCGTTCTCTTCCTCGCCCAGTGGGCGTCCGTGAAGGACCGGGTGAAGGTCACCCCGAACCCAACGTCATCGCCACACCCTCCCCACTTGAAGTTGACGGGGGGTGGTTCGTTGGGGGTTCGGCCGCACTGGCATCTGGAGGTCAGACCGGCGCTGCAACCCTTCGAGACGGAATGAACGAGGGAAGCAGAGGACAAACAAAGGACGAACGCCTGCTCTCGACTGCCTACGAAACAGACAGAAGGTCAGTTTTATTATTATTATTATTATTATTATTATTATTATTATTATTATTATTATTATTATTATTATTATTATTATTATTATTATTATTATTATTATTATTATTATAACAAATAATTATTATTATTAATTATTATTATTTTTTTAATGCCCAGAGGTATACATGATCCCTCAGCAGTGTGTGATTTGTCAAAAAAGAAGTGTGGGGGTCGGCTTAATTTCCTTGTTTTTGGGGGGGCCAAAATACGCCGCGGCATATCCGACTAGGGGGTCTGGGAGCGTCGTAAGCACCCCCAGCGGGGTCCGGGGCGGAGCCCCGGCCGCTATTGATTTGGTGCAATCCAAAGCAAAATCTTCTATTGAAAGTGAATTGAATGAATTGAATAATATCACCTTTTTAAAGATCAGTGAACATGTTATTTATGTTAAAGGGTTTGAAGTTTATAATAGTGGCATAGTGCAACATAAGAACATAAAAGTCTAACTTCAACATAAAAGTTGGCTGTACAAATGCAGTAAAATGCACAGGTGCAGGATATATTGAGGTCACAATTTAAAGCGAATGAAATCAGAAAATGTAGTAACCAAAAAACTTGAAAC
Source organism: Aporrectodea caliginosa (assembly GCA_020284085.1). NCBI lineage: Eukaryota > Metazoa > Annelida > Clitellata > Crassiclitellata > Lumbricidae > Aporrectodea > Aporrectodea caliginosa. The sequence goes on from JACEVL010000870.1 coordinate 120,981, forward strand.
TTCTACCGGCAGTCCAGCACACGATCAATACTTCGCAGTTAGCACCAAAATCAATGATCATACTTAGTATATGTACCCTTGGAAAGCCGAGCATACTTGGAAGTTGGCACCAAAATACTTGTTACTTAGTACAACGCAAAGTGAGAATAATACTCAGCAGTCAGCACTCAAAATAATGAAACAATAGTAAGGTCCTAGGATGAACGAAGTGCTCGGAACTTCACAAGTCACAAGCTGTAACGCATAAACTAAATACTGTTCTTATAACAACTCACAAGAAATAACTTCAAATAAGAAGATATTTGTGTTCCTATTGAGGACTAAAAACAGAAATAATTTCAAATGACAACAGAAACAAGAATCATCAATAACGAAGTGCAAATTATTTATGATGAACTAGTCATCATGCGAAAATTATTGAAATGAAATTGTCATGTATGATGTAGCCTAATTTGTGATGAACTCTAGCTAAGTGGTAGTGACTAGTCTTTAATCATGGCAAAAAGTTTATATCTTGGTCTAAGCTCATCAACATTCCTTTTCTTCCCTGTTGGTTTGTCGTTGGCACCATGCCTGCCTTTTTTGAACCAAGATAAGACATACTCGTGACACTTGAAAAATTGCACAGCAGGGCCATTAACAGCTATCATCAATAGAGCACTGACAGTTTCAGTTTTTAGTCGGTTTCTTGTGTCTGTGTGCTGGAGATTCATGGAACTAAAACCACGCTCGCAATCTGCACTGGAGATAGGATAAATGGACAGTTTTGTCAGCAATTGTTTTAGATGCATTCCTACTTTCAGATTATCTTTAAAAGTAGCCAAATCTGATAGGATTTCAACACTCGCAATAGAACTGAAACAAAGTTGCTTGCAGAGAGCAGCAACCTCTCTGCAACCATACAGCGTTTTTCTAAGTCATCTGTTGGCCAGCTTGTTGGATTCAAGACATTTGCAAGCTTCAATGTCTCTGTGCAAGGGAATAGTTCAGCTATATTGTCTAACAGACACTGGTAGAATTGACTTCTGAGACTGGTAAAATTTGCAAAGTCAGTATCGGTCCGCTTAAGCAGAACACCCTTGAAAGATCCTGTACTATCACACATGTCCCACATGTTTTTTAGACTCTTACCGGGGAATTCTTTCATGGCTAATAACGAGGCTTTCGCTTGGGCAATCTTCATAGTTGCACTGACAAGATTGGCATCATTACTTTGAAAAAACAATGACAATTGCTTCAATGTGCGCAGTGAATCTTTTAGCATGCACAATTGGCTGACAAAGATCCAACTAGACATTTTGTTGGCTAAACCTTTGCACTTGCTTGCTTCCTTAGTCGATCTATCACCTTTTTTGAGACAACCGCAAAAGATGAGCATGTAATGCACAGTAATCGCGTAGTAGCGCTTTCATGGAAAGAAACGATGAAAAGGCCCATCTCACTTCAAAAATTTTGTTAATTTTGAGCAACACAGTATTGGTGTCTGCAGCTATTGAAGCGAGTTCCCTCTGGTTTTTGGGTGACAGACTGTAGAATTTGTACAAACTGTCTATGAAAATTTTGAAATGAGACACACCATTCACTGAATCGACCGCATTTTTGATAGCTAATTCCAAACGGTGTGCCATGCAATGGAAGCTCTGAACACGTGGAAATTTTTCCTTCAACAGCGTAGCAACACCTCTATAATTGCCTATCATGGTGCTCGCACCGTCACTGCAAAAGCCTACAAGCTGCTTTGAACATATCGCATCAGTTAAACCAACCGATTCCAAATAATTCATCAACAAAATATGCAGATCTATCGCAGTACCTGAACTGATTGGTACCAAACCGAGAAAAAATGACTGGACCTCTCCTTCCAGTTCGGTTTTTGTTGTTGTTTGTTTCTTCTTCTTTAGAGCCTCACAACTGTCAACTGTTGAACGAATGAGGAAATGAAACGAATAAGTCCTACTAACTGCTTGCAGTGGTCCAATTTCGACCCCCTCTTGTGGCACTGGCCGCACTGCCAAAAGAGGGGGTCGAAATTGGACCCCCACACCTTTTTTTGGAGGTCGAAGTGTGGGGGTCGGGCCTTAGCAAAGAGGGGGTCCGACCCCCCAACCCCCCGGCAAATCACACCCTGTCCCTCAGGGACTTAATATTAATTAAAAACAATAAAATTCGTCTGGAACGGCACCTAATCGTCGTTAAGGTCCAGTGTGGCAAAAGTACCGCGGAAAGCCACCGCATTGAACCGCTGGATCATTACAGATATGCGCTGATTATTATTATTATTATTATTATTATTATTATTATTATTATTATTATTATTATTATTATTATTATTATTATTATTATTATTATTATCAACATCATCATCATCATCATCATCATCATCATCATCATCATCATCATCATCATCATCATCATCATCATCATCATCATCATCATCATCATCATCATCATTATCATCAAGCGACACGATCTAATTATCAATCAATCGATGTCTTATCAATTGTGAGTGAAAGACTTGTTCAAGGTCCCAACACATTAACCGTCTCAGGGAGTCTCCATCCCGTACAAAACGAAGGCTCAATGTTCTAGTAAATCGCTTAGCCTGACCCAAACTTATATAGAATCGGTTGACAACGTGTTAAAGGTGTCTAATATATCGCTCTAAACTTCTAAAGTCTAAACAATAATTATTGTCCGACTACTAATGCATACACCCATTCAACGTTTTGTAGCATAGACAAATTCGCATTGTTTCCATTAAGCGCCTACCGTGTTCTATTTTTATATACCATAGGCGGAAACCGTTTTAAAGGTGTCTATCTAAACGTCTCAGAAGAGAAGGTTGAAATTCGTATTCTTCATGTTAGAAGGCGAATTGACGGACGGTTAGATACAAACTCACAGACAGACACAAAGACACACAAATAGTCAGATCAACAGGCAGACAGGCAGACAGACAGACAGACAGACAGAAAGACAGACAGAAAGACACAGACAGACACAGACATAAATATACAGGCAGGTAGACACAGACAGACGGGCATTCACGGACACATCTACAGAAAGTGTTAGACAGACAGACAGACAGGCAGATAGACACACAGACGGACAAACAGACACACATACACAGACACACACAGGCAGACACACACAGACGCACACAAACAGGCAAGGAGACAGGCAAACAGACAGACTATGGTTACCTGCTGTGAGGTCAGGCATGAAGTTGGGCGCGAGAAGTATGGACGAACAGTTCCATCTTCGATCGGCGAACAGTTCCTGGCAGATATCCATCGTGTCTCGTGCGGCCCTCGAGAGGAGTGGCATCAGATCGACGTTCTTCCGACAGAGGACCCTCTGGTGGCGGGCAAGGGCATTGGCCAGCGCAGACGGACGAGAACAGTTTGACACATCTGGCCACGTCCCTCGCTGGTCACTCGCTGTTACCCTACAAGCAAAATAATCGTAATTGTAATTAAATATAAATAAATTGTTATTATTATCATCACCATTATCTTTATCATTATCATTGTCATTTTCACTTTCTTACTAACTAACTTACTTGATGCGAAAAACGTTTATTGTTAGGATGCTATATACTTTTCTAACTGTGTTTATAAGATGTCTGTACACCAAAGTGCGATTAGCAATAATTGATTTATAGAGAATATACTTACCTACTTGTCATTATCATTATCATTATCATTATCATCATTATCATTATCATTATTATTGGTGTGGCTCAGTTGCCGTTGGCTTAGAGCGTTCGCCTTGTAATGCGGAGGGTATACAGGTTCGATCCTTCCTGAGACGGTTTATTTAGACACCTTTAAAACGATATCCAAAGATGTTATATAAGTTTGGGACACGCTAGACGATTAATGGGTATGACGAGCTTGTGAGCATTTGCGTTGCAACGTGGAAAGTATAGGTTCAATCCTCCTCCTCTGAGACGGTTTATTCAGACACCTTTAGAACGGTGTCGACCGATGCTATATAAACATGACACACGACGCGCAATTTATATGATAGGACTGTGTAATGAGCGGTTGCCTTGTAACGCGGAAACTACGGGTTGGATCTTCCTCCCTTGTGAGGGTTACTGTGTATAGGACCTTGATCAAGTCCTTCACTCACAATTGCTCAGCGCCATCGACTGATGCTTCGTCATTATATAGTGGCGCATTAATAAATTCTCTCGTATGGTTGCGTGTGCAATTCTGAACTTCTGAATTGAATGTTGAATACAGTTGTATTGTATTGTATTTAGTATTATTTTTATAGGCGATGTGTACCTTCAAGATTGACTTACAGAAATAGCATAAATAATAATATTGTTCTCGTTATTATTGCTATTATTTATGTATGTGTGTAATGTGTATGTAAGTCCTATCATATAAATCGTGCGTCGTGTGTCATATTTATATAGCATGGGTCGACACCGTTCTAAAGGTGTCTAAATAAACCGTCTCAGAGGAGGAGGATCGAACCTGTACTTTCCACGTTGCAACGCGAGCGCTCAACAAGGTCGTCAAACCTGATTAATCGCCTAGCGTGTCCCAAATTTATATAGCATCTTTCGACATCGTTTTAAAGGTGTCTAAATAAACCGTCTGTTTGACCACATGGCTTGTCGACCTAGAACTATCCGAACTCTATGATTATCTGTTTCAGTTTGCGGTTTTGTCAACCTGAATTTCTATTAAACGAATATTTGATGGTATGTATGCATGTATATGCCTCTGTATTTATTCTATAATTAATATCAACTCCATCAACATATGTAAACATAAATATTATCTAGTTCTACCCTGTCGCGGTTTGTATTTCTTGGGTATTATCTTCTCGTCTTCAGTTACCACCCCTCCTTCCACATCCCCTTCTTCCAACCCATCCACAAATATCATTTTACCCACGGGTTAATGGACTGATGGTCTTAATCAAAGGGTGGGTACGTAGCTAGGGTGAAACAATACACCGTGAATTTCGATATGAGCCACTGAGTCCTGCCTGGGCGCATATTACCAGAGTACACATGGAAATTGATGCAAGGGAATCTTGCGACCAATCAGAAGTCGCCATTTCAATAATAATATTCATTGCGTTATGAATATTCATTATGGCTATGCGAGTTGCTGAAATCGGTAAACAGGGAAATACAGTAGACCTAATGATATTTCGAACTTAAATTGCTGAATTCCAAAATAGCAGATTTAATTAAAACATTGCCTGCAGATTATACATAACAGATATCGGAAGTCACTGGCGCCTTTAAAGCTGATGTGGAAAGTAATAATATACTCTCTCAGACAACCCTTCTCGCTAGACGCAGCGCTCGTGAATAAGCTGGTGCTCTGCGCTCGGCATTCGAGTGGCGCTTTAGAAGTTTGGAGATTACGCTTACGATTACGAAAGACAAACAGACAGACATTTCTCTGCGTTAAATGATGATGATCATCATCATCGTCGTCGTCATCATAACCAAAGATTACGCACGCCTACCGAGAGTAAGATGCAAAAATACTGACGTAGGCTAAACACAGAGAAATTCCACAAAAACATTCTTTGGTTTTGCTATAATAGCGGCCATGCATGCAATAGTCCATCATAGGCTAATTAATAATGACGAAACTGCAAAAACTCTGATCCTCGGGTCTCAGAACTCTCCCTGCTACAACCACTGAGTACATACTCTAAGCTCTTTATATTATATCAGAACTGATATTAGTATTATAAGCCCATGTCTGCACCCAATGCCTGCAACAAGGTCGATTCCTGAAGACCCTTAGCTCACAGCCGATAGGTATACACGTCGACCTCTTTATATAGTGTACCAATCGCGTTCACGTAAAAAAAGGTGTCTATGTGATTATTCCTCATCCGTTGTTAATATTCATAATTAGCTTATAGTTGTCAATTTACAGTTAATTCTGCACAATATTGCTTTTTCAGCTATAATATTGCTGAGAAAAGCAATATTGTGCAGAATTAACTGATTAATTATTTTACATCTCGTAATAATGTGATTGTCAGACAATTAATATGTCTTTCTTAAGACGAGCCATTCGCATATTGGCCCATGTTATTATTATCAACTGCAATTATCATTACCAGAATTTCAGAATGTCAAACTATTACTTGATCAAAGTCATTTGTGGGAGGCCGCAAACCATGAAAAGCTGGGGCTAATTAAGTTGATCGAAGCCTAGTTCATATTCGGGTATAATTTTAAATAGGCTAAATTAGCAAACAGGCCTAAAATGTGAAACGAAACTAGCAGCACAATTAGCCTATAGCCTAACTCTGGCGTTCGTATTTTTCAAATTATTATTTTTATTATTGTTATGGTTATTATTATTATTATTATTATTATTATTATTATTATTATTATTATTATTATTATTATTATTATTATTATTATTATTAACAATAATATTATTATATATTAAAATATTATTATTATTATTATTAATAATAATAATAATATTATTATTATTATTATTATTATTATTATTATTAT